>PPKO02000048.1:0-91767 GCA_003706155.2 Ogataea glucozyma
CCAGCTTATTTTTTCGGCGTGCGCTTTCTTTATTCAGACCGGGCCGGGCCGTCGTTAGTTGGTCGTGCACCCGCCGGACAGTACGGGCACACCGGGAATGTCTTGTTTTTTTCCCTCTGCAATACCCCACACGCGCGCGGTTGCCCGTTGCGTAGTGGTAGCGGCGGCGGCGGCGGCAAGGACGGAGACGGTGACGGAGATGGGGGACGGCAGAGCCGGAAATTGTTCCGCGAGGCGCAGTAAACAGTAAATTCGAAAAATAAAATATCGCGTCGACGAGAAAAAATCGACGTGCGGACGCCGCTGCAAAATTAAAGTTTTTTTCCCCAAACTTGGCGCTTACGAAATGATCCCTAATTCGCACCCCCTGCGACGATGCTCGACAAGAGTAATTTGAGTACATGAATTAATTGCCAGTTGGCTCATACTCCTTTTTCAATACTGAACTGCAAGTTTTGAGCTCTTCAGAAACCCATCGCTTGCTTCGCTCGTCTTTCTTTCCTACCATGACTCAGGATCCTGAGCACGCCAAAATCGCAGATCGCTACGCGGATCGCTATGCAGACCGCTACGATACGTTCAACTCACGGTTCGACTCGCCCTACCACAAAGAGCCTGAGCACGCATACGAGTTATATGACCATCTCTCGCGATACCTGATCAATCCACTATGTGCCTTTGGCAGAACTTGCAATCAGTGGTTCAGTATTGTTCCGAGGGTGGCAGAAAGAGGGGGTGCGGCTCCAGATACTATCGATTCGATCGCACCCCCAAGTTCTCAAGGAAGGGGTGTCAACTCTCAACTTTCAAGTGATTTCCAATTCGTCAAATTCAAGACTCTCAGATTCTCTTCGCTCCGTCCAACAACTCTACAACACACCAACTTGGTTGAACACTCGTACGCTAAGAACTTTTATAAGCGATTCCACCAGAAAAGGACAAACTCAAGAATACTCAATTCTCTGGCATTGTACAAGAAACTCAACCCAATGGATCAAAAACCTTACCTCTGTGTGGTGGAGGATTGGATCAACTCTTTAGAATTCAACTCAAGCGAGCTCACTTCCTCGTCAAACTTATCCCAAGTAACCAAACATGTCGCCCAGTTTATCGAAAACCTGAGGCTGCTCAACTTGGAAAACCTCATTGAGAAGAATTTTGGATTGAAGAGTGAGCCAAGGCAGATGCTGTTTGATCCAGAAATCAAATCTGAGATACTCAGAGAACTCAACTTCCTCTTGACGTATCTCGAATCTCATCTCGTGGACATCGTACACTACCGAACTCTGCAAACAAAACAACAATCAAGAACAGTGGAAGGCTCCCTCATAGAGAAACTATACATGTTTGACGATTAATATGACAATCAAAGAAAACGGAAAGCATCTTTTCATCACGACAGCAGGATATAAGTCGTTCATATATAATAGATATAGGATAATTTTTAGGTGACAGCAAACGTTCCCCGACGTCATAAATCTTCCATAACTTCGTCATCGTCATCATTAACCAGGTTCATGGCGGGAGGCTGGAAAAGCTCGGTCTCAATAGGCCGGAACTGCGCAACAGGAACGGGAACAGGAGCCGGCCCTGGTCCTTGAAGCATTGCCCCGGTATTAACGCCAATTCTCCTCGTAATCTGTCGGGCACGTGTAAGCGGATCTTGTGTTCTTTGTTGCTGTTGTTGTTGTTGTTGTTGTTGTTGTTGTTGTTGTTGTTGCTGCTGCTGTTGCTGCTGCTGTTGCTGCTGCTGTTGCTGCTGTTGCTGCTGTTGCTGCTGTTGCTGCTGCTGTTGCTGCTGCTGCCGCTGTTGTTGCTGTTGCATCATTCGCGGTTGGTGTGCCTGGCGTGGATGGTTCTGTAACATCTGGAAAAACCTCTGAATCCTCGGAACATGTTCGGCTGGTAATCTCGTAAACACACATCTTCCAAAAAGATCCAAGTGAGCTCTCGGGACATTCAGACCATGGAAATCGTTGATAAAGTGGTCCAAAGTTTCCACAAACAACCTCAATTGCTCGCGCTGAACAGCGTCGTTGTTCACAATACTATCGTTGATGTCGTCTACTCCTTCGATCACCGCAGCAATAATATCCAGAAGCTCTGCAGCCTCTCTTTCTGGGTCCTGAGGCGTCTCGAAAAGTTGAAGTAAATGATTTCTCAGCTGAGCCACGCCCTCACCACTGAAGACGCAAAAAATGGATTTTTGATGCAAATTGAACTCCTGGGGCGGCTCGCGGCAGAACTGAGTGATGTCGGGCCTCAAAAATTGGGACACTCCTGTTAGAGAGATATGTGTCAATTTCGGACATGCTTTCAATAACCGATAGATCGGGTATATCGTCAGGTTCATACAATAGCTCAGATGCACTCTTTCCAGCGTATCGTCCGTGTTTCTCGCATTAGTGGCAAGTGCCAAAATCCCTTCATCTGTGATTTGGGCACACTTCACCAACCCAATTCTTCTCAACCTTGGAAGCTGCGAAAGCTCATACACTGTCTCGTTGGTCAACTGCGTGCAACAGGCCAGATCAATGTACTGCAATCTATAGCAGCTTTTAATGAGATCTTTGGCTCCAAAATCTGTTATATTGCTGCAATGGCCCAAATGCACATAGTGTAGGTTCTTTCCCAATGTGGCAATGGCCCTCAAAGAGGCATCCGTAATCGAAGTACATTTCGACAACACCACATTTCTCAATTTTGGAGCCAGACTGATCACTTTTTCCACTGCCTTGTCGGTAATATTCAAACATTGAGTGAAATCCAGAATCCTCAATTTGTCCAAACACAGTTGAGCACCAGTCTTGGACTCGAAACATCCGTAGGTTATATGTGAGTTCTTCGAGATTTTGAACTCCTTCAAAAATTCCAAAGTGGAGAACAAAGTGTACAAAGAATCGTTGGTGACTTGTTCGCAGCCATGGAGATCGATTTCCACCAAATTGGGACAATGTTTCACCAATTGGGTAATCACTTCGTCGTCAACTTCGCCGCAATCGCTCAACTTCACTCTTTTCAAAAGCGGACAGCTTTGTATCAGCGACAAAACCGCGGATTTCGAGACATTGAATGAGCCGGGCGCATATAGGCCCTGCAACCGCTTACAATTGTCCGAAAGCTCGTAGTATATATCGTCTTGGATGTCCTTAACACCCGTTAAATCAATGGATTGCAACCTGCTGCAGCCCCTAATGATCTTGGAGATGCTCTCATGGCCAATATTGGAGCAGTTAACAAGCGTGATTCTTTCCAGATTGGTGGCACCCACGAACAAATCGATATCTTCGTTAGTCACCAAATGAGGAACCAAAGAAAGGTTTAATCTCTTGATATACTGTCGATAATCCCATGACGTTTCATTTCTCGGCATTCTCATCACGTTGCTGAGTTTTTCGAAGATCTTGCGAGATGAGATTCCAGGTCTAAACCAGATCAGCTCGATGATCAAGTTGGCCCAATATTGACATGTTAGGGCCACAGAAATGAGGTCAGACTTTGAATTCAAATATGAGAAAATCACGCACAGTATCTCCGGCGGAAGCATTCCAATTGGTCCTCTGTGAGCCGTCGATATGTAGTTATTGCGCAAAAGCCCTTGTCTAGAGCTCGAAGAGATGGAAGATGATCGCGCTTTTGATCTCAATAGCAGCTTTCTAGCGTGTTGCTCGTTATCTGTGTCCGGATCGTCCATTTCGTGGTCGCTAGCCAGAATCTGTTGTGCCGTGGCAGGATCCACTGTTCCCGCTTGTCTGTCTGAAACCTTCCTTGTTGCTGACGATGTAACGTGAACGTTTGAGTTCAGACACGAAACCGACTCTAACGAGGAGGAGTTGGTATTGGGCTGATCCGGGGTGTTCATTGGTATTTGTTCCCCTGTATACCGATATTTGTGACTTCAATGAAACGATGGTATAGATTTCTGAAGAATGAGTCTTCCTGAATCGGTTAATAACAAACACACACCAAACAAAATCAGACTCGTTGAAGGCCAATATTCAACCACTGGAATATCTATTTTCTACTCCAAAAGACGCTCAATCGCAGTCGTTTTTCCACTTGTAACTCGCCGTGACTGTTGGGGTGTTGCTAAAAGATCACGCCTTTGTTCGTGTCGGTACAAGGGTGTTCTTCATGAGAGCTCTCTTGACGCCATCAAGGCTTCTTTTTTTTACGGGTTTTCTATCTCGCATTTTTTTATGGGCAAAACATCTCTACACTGGGATGGGGTTTTATCTACACAGCCGTGTTTGAAGAAAGTGAAGGAATTTGGGAAGGCAAGTCGTGTAGTGAGCGAGATGACACAAGTTGATGGGACGATGGCATCTCCTACTGAAGTCCACCTGATACATTGGTTGATAAATGTTAGTTTCTGGGTCACCCCATAGAGAATTGTTCAAATGAAGTACAACTTTAGCTTATTCCGGTTGTCATGTGGACTATAATCTTACTCACAAGTTGAGGTAGGTTCAGTGTGAAAAAATCTGGCTTTCGATCAATTTTGAGGTAGACGAGAGCAGAATCCAGCAGAATCAGTAGTCTTTGCGGTGGTAGTTGACGTGTTTATTGGATCTCATTGTTGGTTTTGTACTCGCCCAGGCACACTGTAGAGTGCCACGACTACATGAAATTGTGGGGTATGATTTCACCACGAAGGCGACTTGTATTTTTAAGTCATCTACGAGATATCCGCGGTTGTGTTCTTTCGACTGCAAATGAAAGTCTCTGAATGCACGAACGTCTTCAATCTTTGAGATTTTTGGACCCGAGTAAAGACTACCTTACTCTGAAAGGTTTCTGCAATTACCCAGATCCGTGTATGCCCAGCACAAGGTCACAATGAAAGTTTGCGAGATCGGGATCAGCAAGGCTACAAAAAAGCCTAACTCTGTTGGCTCATGAGACGGTAATATCAGGACGTTTTTTCGGTCGTCAGCTTCTTTAGAATCTTGTTTTGAAGGCTTAATCACATAGAAGTCTCGAGTTGCAGTTGCGTTTGAACTGTTTTGACATAATCGTAGATGACTCAGACAGCAACAAGTTTCACTACCGATTTCCACCCAACTACTGACAGGCCTTGGAATCATCGGTACTGCAAGACAGACGTCTGGGAAGTTCGCTGGCTGAATTGAAATTATCCCGTTCGGACTATTCATTGCAAGAGCGCAGTATGAGATGACGCGAAGATAAGAAAGTTATGCAGCCCCAAAGCCGCATCGCTTCACTGTCTTACGAGATACTTGAGTGCTTGAGTCAATCAACAAAAAAGTGTTATATGCATTTCCTTCTACCTGAATCACCTTTTTATCCTTTCATTATGTGTTCCCAGAACACGCATTCGATCTTATCAAAAGATTATATCATTATCATCACCCTCCGAAAGTTCCACATCGTCCACTGTGGGTAAGTTCTCGAGAACTTCAAGCGCACGTTTGGAGTTCTCCTGAAAGTCACGAAGCATTTGTTCAGATTTTTGCATCACAATCTTCGACGCCTGGTCCGCCTGATGATTAATCCATTCCTTGATCGTCATTTCCAGTTCATCATCAGGCATCTCAGCAACAAAATTCGTGAGTCTACCATCCAAATCATCATTCAGCGATTGATAAGACGAGTCTAGAACCTCCTTGACGTAAGAAGAAGCTTCTTTTAGATCTTCCCTGTAACTTTGAACCACACTAGTGTCAATACGTCTCCAGCTCGTGGTATGTGGAATTTTCACCGCGTCTGCTCTTTCAGGGGTGCTCTGGCTCTTGGCCAGACTGCTCAAACTTATTACGCCGGTTGGACGCGTTCCTTTTGGCGTCTCGTGGATACTCTCACCTTTGGGGACAGAGCTTCTTTGAATGTGAACTGGCGAAGAAGCCAACACCAATTTGCATGGTTTTTGCTTTTGGATTCTGTTAACGGGTATCTCCTGAAGAACAGATTTTCTAGTCTCCAAGTGCTGGAATCTAGCTGACTTCGAAACATTGTCGAAGTGGACTCTGCTTTTCTCAGATTCCAAAGTTGATGTCAACTCAGAACTACGGGCTGGAGGAGCTTTGAGCGTTGGCGACGGTTCTTCGTCTTTGTAGACAGCAGGTAGTTTGGGGACTGTATCAGAAGTGAGAATCATTTCAGCATCATTTTCTGCTTCCTCCTCGGCTTCTATTTCGGCTTTTTCCTCAACTTCTTCCTCGACTTCTTCCTCGACTTCTTTTTCAACTTCTTCCTCGACTTCCCCCTCAGCCTCTTCTTCAACCTCTCTCTCGACTTCTTCCTGGACTTCCTCTGTCCTAGAAGCTAGCAAATCTTCTGGTTGCTCCTCCAACGTTGCTTCAAACTGTTCCTCGGTATTTTCAACTGATTTATTTTCCAATACAACTGCGGGCTGTGCTCGTTGCTTGTACTCCTCCTGAGATCTTGAGTCACCTTCTGCCTGGGGCTTCATCTCTGATTCTGCCTTGGCTTCTTCCTTGTTCCCCATTTTGGATTCCGGCTCCTCCACCTGGTTTGATGCGATATTATCATCAACATTCTTCTTCTCTCTTGCCTTTCTCTTTTTTGTGAGACGCGGTTTGCGGGTGACAATCGAAAGTGGGTCGTCAGATGGAATCACTCGTCCGTCAAAAAGCGTTCTTCCGGAGGAGAAGTTCAAAGGCTTAGTGGTTTTGCCGTTGCTCAATGAGCCTTCGCTCGAAATCGAGTGGCCTTCAGATGAAAACTGGGTAGATTTTGCAGCACTTACATCTTCCAAGAATTCCGAATGAGGTTGTTCTTGAGTTGTTTCATCGCCAGCTTCATTTCCCAGGTTATCCAGTGATTCGTGTTTTGGCCCTGGCACAATATCACATTTTTTACCATTTTCTTCAATGTTTTTTTCAATTGCTGATTCAGACGCTTGCTGCTTATTTTTGGTGAGTGACTGTTCGGATGTCTCCTCTTCTGAACTGAATTTTTGCTCTTGGGATGTTTCTGTTATCGTGTCAATACCTATAATTTCATTCTTCAGTTTTGACTTCTTATGATTCTTTGATTTCTTATCTTTTTTCGATTTTTTCTTCTTTTTCATTTCCTTCCCCTTTTGCTGCTCCTCCTCCTGATCACCCCCTTCCACTTCATTTCGCATTCTTTTGGAACGTTTTTTCTCCTTCTTGTGCTTCCTTTTCTTGTGCTTGGAACTGGACTCCTCATCATCGGAGGCATAACGCTTCACACTTCGAGAAGACTCCTCAGCGAAGTACACTTTGGTTTCCTTGTCGACTGTATCTTCTGCGAAATCTGAGTTAGGTTCAGCAATTTTCGCGATCTTAGGATGCACAAGATCTTCTTCTGCGAAATCTGACTTTAATTCAGCAACTTGCGCGATCTTAGAATGCACAAGATCTTCTTTTTTCACGGGATCTTGTTCTTCTGTTTCTGGAGAAGCGTTCTTGTCCGGATTCCTCTCTTCCAATTTAGAAGTTATATCCAGTTTTGAATTATTCAATCCCGGTGAAGGCGTTTCTTCTTTCTCAGTACCCTCTTGAAGCGGTTCTAATTGTTTTTGCTGCTGTTGCTCCACAATTGCCTCATCCCATTGGGGTTCTTCAAAGTCCATCATATCGTGCGTGCTGTCAGGAACGTTGAGCTCAATTGCCTCGTGACCGTTCAGCTGTTCATGAGCCACTCCTTCTTTCACGGTTTCGTTTTCAATTTCGTTTTCGTTTTCCTCCTCAACTCGTTGTATTCGTGCAGCTCTTTTTTCAACCTCAAACGAGGGACTTTGTCTCTCATCCTCGATCTTGTAACTTGGCTTGCCATGTTCTTCTTTGTCCAAAGCTCTAGGTTTCTCTTCCTCTTCGATTGGGTCAGGAACAGTTCTTTTTGCTTCAGATCTTCGACGCTTCGAAACAAACGATGTTTCCCGAATAAAAGAAGATGAACGGTTGGATGTGGGTCTGCTTCTGTTGAAGAAAGTAGACGATCTATTAGCGGAATCTTCGACAAAATACAAGTCTTCCAGTTCGTTCAATGAAGACATCGGTATGTCAATTGGCTGACTTTCCTCGTTGTTAACTTCAATGCCTTCCATATCATCGACTTCCACCTCTTCCTCTTCCAATTGAATCAGATGTGGAAGTGGTTTCGGGCTAGCTGGCAGTGATTTGTCGAGGTCTTCGATTTCGACCACATCGTGTGGACTTATTGAGGTTGACTTTTCTTCCTTTTCGCCGTCATTCTCATGTAGTATTTGAGTGGATTCGTGTTCAGGCATTTCAAAATCTTCGTCAATTTCGGCTAATCGTTCAAATCCTTCTGCTGTTGCTCTTGCTTCGACTTCTTTTTCTTGCGGTGATTCCTCCCTTGTTTCCTCCTTAACTTCCTCCTCATTCTGTTCCTTCACTTTCTCGCCGTCCTTCACTTGGATACAGGTATCAGAGATATCTGCGTTTACCTCGGTTCGCCCCGCCGAAAGTAGGGAGGCTCTTCGGCTTCCATAGATTCCGGAGTGCCGTCTGCTAGAAGACAATCTCTTGTCTTCTTTCCCACGTTTCTTGGCAAGATACTCAAACACGTAGCAATTTGGCTTTCTTTTTTTGTGTTCAGCCTCAACATCGTCTCCTTCCTCCCAGCCCTCCAAACTCGTACCACAGTACATACACGTGGCTGTATCATCCCCGGGTTCATAGGCTGAGTAGTAGAACCCGTTTTCTGCCAACTGACTGCCACTCGGATGATTTTGATATTTTTTACCTTTATCATAGGGCCATTTACCTATCTGGAAAGTTTTCAGTCGCACCTCTGTGGAGTTCTCCAAGTCTCCGAAAAGCTCACTATTCTCCCACTTGAATGTCTTGTCCTTTTCGTGAGTGAAACGGCTCACCAAAATGCTCGAGTATGCGCATTCGGGCGAATTTCGTAGATGTCTAAATGCTGGAGGTTCGCTTGCATCTTCTCCAAAGTAGCTGCTCGACGGGACATTCCAATTCGAATCCTTCACTTTGCACATGAAACACCCAGTTCGGTCCATATACGTCTTTGTAGGGTCGAAAAAGAACCCATTCAGGGCCATTGTCTCAGCTGTTGGTGCTGATAATGGCCAATACGTAAGCTCTCCGTTCCTGCCAACGCCATCCGTGAACGTTTCTTCGCGCTCCTTGACAGAGGCATAAGCCTTTTTACGAGCCCTCCGCGGCGGCATCTTGCCAGAAAAGAACTCCAAAAACTGATGATCTGTGACAGTCAGGTCTTAGTGAGTGTGTTGGAAGCAAGAGGGTTCGTTTGTTTACACTGTTTTGATTTAAGCCTGCAAAGAAAAAGATTGTACGCGAAGCACGAAGTGAAATTCTAGCGACTCATATTATCGACGCGTCGGTCGCCAACATAGCTGTGCGTCTTTTTCAACTCGTTTACTCGAAGAAAATCGAATCGTGTATAAAAACTCCATACATTATTCAAATTCACTAATAGCTGTACATCGACACTGTCAACATTCCCTCTATGATTACCGAAATCAGAGACAGGCTGCTCACTCTTCATCGGACTGGCAGATATGCTTGTCTTTCGCCACCTGAAGCGGACAGATTCTACCAATTAAGTGGAACATTTCTCAAACTCAACGAGGGGTCACTTAGCTCCATCGAGTACTACACCCTGCTTGAACTGCACTTTTTCCTGACTCTGCTGACTTTGCACGACAACGAAGCCAAATCGATTTTAGACAAGTTAACCGACAAGTTTGATAGCACCAAATCAGAACGATTGGTGATTCTTAAGAGTTACTACTTGGAGTCGATTTCCTCGTCTTCATCGAAAAATGATGATATACTGGGCTTTCTGACAAACTCCCAGGAGATGATGATTCACAAGGCATCTACGGAAAGTGCCACAGCGCTGACAGCAACGAATTATGTGCCGCGAGACATCAACGACTTCCAACAAATAGTCAAGAGAAAAACCGCATTGTACAGAAACAATTCTAAATTGTACATCGAGAAGCTTTTGGAGCTGATAGACACGAACCCACTTGATGTCGAGACTTGGAGCGAATTGTGTCACGAGTATATCAAGATAAATGAGTTGGAAAAGGCCTACGATTGCGTATTGGAAATTTTAATTTGTGTGCCCTTTGCTTACGTAATGTGGGCCAAAGCCGGAGAGATTTGCTATATGATGTACTCCGACAGCAACAAGGTCAACAAGGAATTGCTCAAGTTCTCAATCAAGCATTTTATGAAAGCTTTGGAGCTTTGCGAATTGCATTCGAGAAGCTGGTGTGGCTTGTATGTCAGTGCTTCAGAAATTCTCAAGACTCCAGCTACCACCAAGACCAAGAAGAGCTCCTCCGCCGTCCTTGACGAACAGGAAGTGTCAAAGTATCAACAAATTTTGCTAGCAGCAGAGAAGAAGCTAAATGAGATTGTGAGTTTACAGCAGACCAACGAATCCGATATTGCCAACATCAAAATTGTTTTGAAACAGTACTCTAATTGAGTGAAATCGCTTATAGTACATAGAGGTCAAACGTCAAAACGATCTCAGTCTGGGATAGATTTCTCGTGTATTTGAAAAAAAGCGCAAAATTTGTGGTTTGGGTATGGGTTAGCTACTCACATTATCGTGCAGCATCCACCACCTCCATCGCCAGATTTCCCAGATGTTCGTGCAGCGGCAGCTCTTTGGCTATGACTGTATCTGTTTGATTCCGATGGGGTTGGGCCCCAAATAGCCGGAATAAGGCTATCTTTAGTCTTTTCAGTGTACTTTATTATCCTGAAACGATGGATCTGTGTTAGTAATGTCAATTCAACAGCAAATGCTTCTTTGTCTCACTCACATCAAAGAACTGTTAGAGGCGTTCATTCTTTCCTTGGAAAGTTCTTGTTTGAGTCTCGAATTGTATTGATTGAGTCGTTCCAGTTTCATACTCTTCATTTTATTGATCTGCACGATGCGCAGTAGCTTCTCCCTCTCGGGATCCATTTGTAATTGCTCAGAGCTATAAGGACTCCTCACACTCATGGTGTTATAGCGAAGACGGTCTGTATCTCTGTGGTCAATACGTTTCTCTACTCCGTATGGTATTTGTTTTGATATCACCTTTTTCAAAAAATATTTTAACGACAATTGTGGAACACCCAAAGAAACGCGCTAAAGAGTGCCTTCATATCTGTGTCGCCCTTCCCATTACACCCAAGGACATCAGTTTTTGTTCAGATGAAGTTACATGTGTATCAGATTCTGGAAAGGTAATAGCCAGATCCGGAAGTCGTCGGCTGTGCGGTTTTAATTTATTTTTTCTAAAAATGATTGCGGCTCGCGGCTCAAGGCTTACGCGGCGGGTGTCAAAGATACAACAATTTACAGCTAATGAATTCAGCCTTCGAGCATGAATAGTATTCAGCGACAAGCATGGTTGCAACTCAATCAAGCTGAATGGTATTTGAGCTCTGACCTTGATTGTAGTGGTAGCTTTTGGATTCGTAAAAATATTAGTTTGCATCCTTTTTGGAGTAAAGCTGAAACAAAAAGTATTACTTGACTCAAAAATTTAACAATAGCAACTCGAATCTCCGACAACCTAACAATAGCACTAGTAGCAACTGCAAAAGCGTGCGTCCGCAGAAAATAAAATTAGGCAAAAATAAAATAAAAAAATAAAAGCCGACCTCGGTGAGGATTGAACTCACGATCTTGCGATTAACAGTCGCATGCCTTAACCAGCTTGGCCACGAAGTCATATTGTTGAAGATAAATTTAATTTCTCTAACTCGATGAATAAAATTCGGATATGCAACTTGATGAGGGTTTTCAGGAGTAGCAAGCAGCTCAAACTCCGCAGACATAGCCTGTAGACCAATCCGATTTCTATCTCTTGTACAATTGAGACTACAATCTCCAGATCAAGAGCATCAACATCATTCTCAAAAGAAAAATTCATACATAAGCTTTCTAGCTTTCTAAAGTTAAAAAACTACTCTTTTTTGAAAGTCAATAGATTTTAAAGTCCACCACAAAATATCAGTCGTAAAATGCATCGTTAAATTTATGATTTATCCAAAATCTACACGGAGCCAAAAAGCCTATGTTAGACTGCCAATCAACCACCAATCATAGTTTCCCGACTGTCGATCTTGATGCTTTCCAAATGTGACAACGTATCATCGAGATCGGTTTGGGTGCCTACAGACGGCTGCGCCACACTTGCGGCTGCCCCAGCCGCCTCAGCTGCCTCCTCAGCCTCATCGGCACCGCAACCACAATCATAATCTTCCAGGATTGTGGAGCAGTCGTACTGTGGTTTGCCTAGTCTCTCGTTAACCTGATTATGAATGTGACAACCCCAAGTGGCAGCCCTGATTCTGGAGCTCAACTGTGGCGGGAACTCTTGCAAAAGCTTGGCAAAATGTCTTGCACAGTCTCCACATGGATAAACTTGTGCAAACGATTCTATGTAGTTTTGCACGTGACTTCTCTGTGTCGCTGAAGGCTGCTCTGGGTATCTTGCTAGAATGGTGTGGAACAGCTTCCATGAAGCGTTTCCGAGTTCTGCTTTCAAAGTCTCGTTGGCCATTTTGGGCATGAAAGGAACATTTTCGTCCGTAGTGTTGTCGTCCGTTGATAAGGATTCTGCAAAGTTCTTGTCACTCAAGAGACCAGATTCTTCCAGTTGCGATGATTCATCAACTTGAGAAGCAGTCTTGGGAGGTAGCTGACCAGTACGGGATGCCACAAGCAGATTTTGGTCCTTTACGTTCCCGACAGATATTGGTAAAGGTTCATCTAAATGATTAGACCACAGTGATTTGTTAGAGCATAGCACAATGAACACAACTATCAATAAAAATGTTGCAAGCGATACTCCTGGTGATTTCCGGAGCAATTTGGGAACCATTTGCTTGCTACTATGAGACAAAAACTTCATTGTAATCGGTGGTTCTGCTGATCATATCAAAACAGTTTGCGATTGTTTATACGTGATTTTTTTTTCTTGTCTCGATACTTTTTGATCTTTTTTTGTTTTTCTACTGTATTTCGGAACGACTCGACTTAAATCACCTTGCTTCAATTGAAATTTCATTCTCTGCGTATTGGCTACCATTGATCCGAGGATACAGCAAAAAGCAGCGAACATTATCAATGTCGGAAAATGATTCTCAACGAGGGCTCCAGGTGCCAGAAGATTCTCAGTTCCGCGTTCCTATTTCGTCTTCGGGATCTGGATCGCCATCTGACAAGAAAACGTCAATGGTCCGACCTGACAAGCCTCGAACAAAGCCTGTTCGCAACGCCATAGACTCATTTCAGGTCACCGCTGCGAGAGAAATGTACCAGTTGACCACGAGCTCCAGATTCCCTGGCCGTCCTCAACCGAGCACAATCAATTATGATGCTAGCTCTAATGCAAGAAAACAGCCTACCCATACTACCAGCACTGCCTCCTCTTCTGTTGTTGTACCTGCTAAGGGACACGTCGGCAAGTGCAAAAACCCTCAATGTCAGCATTGTGGAACCGTTATCATCCCCTCGCCCGCAGCTTCTTTCCCTATCAAGGATGCCCCCAGTATTTCGATCAATGATTGGGAACTCTACACGTGCCGAAACCCTATTTTGAATGCTTCCGAGATTGAGCAATATGAGTCTGTTTTGGATATTCCCGTTCCCGAAATGATCTTTGGTAACAACAGAGTTGATATAAAGTACAAAGATTCTTTTTCCATCAATTTTAATGCTTTGGATGCACTCAAACTGGTGAACCTCAATCCCGAAGATTTGATACAAGTGTCGTATGCAAATGACTGGTTCAAAAGTCGACAGAAAAAGCTCTCGTCCAACGAAGATGTCATCCTGGAGATGTACAAACCATACGATTGGACCTACTCCACCGAGTACCGAGGCACTGTGCTTAGAGGCGAATTCACAAGAGATAATGACTGCACAATACCACTTGAAAAACTGAAAAGACAGGATCCTATACTGTTTTACGACGACATGATTTTGTACGAGGACGAGCTCGGAGACAACGGTATCTCCATTCTCAATATAAAGGTGCGCGCCATGAGTTCCTGTATGCTGCTACTGCAAAGGCTTTTCATCAGAGTGGACAATGTGTTGGTGAGGATTTTCGACACTCGACTCTACATTGACTTCGACACTAATCGCATAATACGTGAGTTCAAAAGGCAAGAACTGGATTACGACAACCTTCTCAAATTGTGTTATGGTAACGATCCACGCAGTCTAATGAGGGACATCAATTGGTGTGCTTCCAAGATCCCTGTCATTGAAACTCAAAGAGAGTATATGGATGTATAGATTGAGAATTGGCATAGTAAGACACCAACGTCGTTTTTCATTTTTTTTGACCGAGAAACACTATTATTATTTTTCGGAGTTTAAAATATGGAGAAAAAATTGCTTACTGCGGTGAAAATGAGTGAGTTAATCGGTTCGTCACCAACTACCTGTCTTAGTTGAAGGCAAATAACGATGTTGTTTGAACCTGTTTTGAAGGTCTCGGTTCCTAGATGGCTAGGAAATGCCCGCCAATTTTCACGTAGCCCGCGTTTGTGCTCTCCGAAAATTGCGATAATTGGATCTGGTCCTTCGGCATTCTACACATCTTTAGATCTGCTGAAACGGGAACACTCGGACGTACAAGTGGACATATTTGAAAGAAATCCTTGTCCGTTTGGCCTGGTCCGCTATGGTGTTGCTCCAGATCATCCAGAGGTGAAGTCTTGTCAGGAGAGGTTCGAGGACGCCTCCGCAGACGGCAGATTCAAGTACTTTGGTAATGTCAATATTGGCACCGATGTGAGGCTCAAGGAGATCTACGAAAACTATAACGCTGTCGTCTTTGCATACGGCTCGGATAAAGAGAACAAACTTGGGATCGCCGGTGAAGAGCACCCGGCCGTTATCAACTCCAAGGAATTCGTTGGATGGTACAATGGAGACCCCAGATATCGTGATCTGAATCCGCCTTTGGAAAAAGTCGAGGAGGTCACCATTATTGGAAACGGTAACGTTGCCATGGACATTGTTCGTATATTACTGGCTCCCCCGATTGAGCATTGGTCACCAACAGATATCACGACGGTGGCTCTGGAGAAACTCAAGGTGTCGAAGGTGTCGAAAGTCAACGTGAGTGCCAGAAGAGGGTTCTTGGAAAGCAAATTCACCAACAAAGAGTTTAGAGAGGTTTTGGAACTAAACAAAGACGGAGTCTACTTCACGGGCTGGTGCAAGGATGTGTTTGAGCCTATCTTGAAATCCATGAAGCTAGGCCGTGTAGAGAAAAGACGCCTGCAATTAGCACAGAAGTACAGCATAGAGGGCAAAGATTTACCGAAAGGTGCGAAGAGTTGGTCACTGGATTACCTGAAGACTCCTCTGGGAATCAAAGTGGACTCTCAAGATTCTGATTTGTTGAGAGAAACTATCTTCAAGAAGAATGAGCTAGTCTTGAACGGGGGTTCTACAGAGATCAAACCGACGAATGAGCTCACATTTTTGTCTAACCAGTTGCTTATTCTTTCTATCGGTTATAAGGGTGAACCTTTGGAAGAGTTTGAAGCATTGAACATTCCCTTTGACTATCAGCAGGGCAAGATTCCCAACATTGATGGTAAAGTTGTCAATACAGATGGCGAATTCGTCGAAAGTTCCTACTGTGTTGGCTGGATAGCCAATGGATCTCAAGGTTCGATCAATTCGTCGGTGATGACCAGCTCGGTGCTGGCGGAAACCATCTGGAATGATTGGGACAAGAAAACGATGAACCACGAAAAGAAGTTGGGAAGAGTTGCCATTGAAGGCTTGCTCTCACAAAGGGGCATCAACGTTGTCAGTTGGGATGACTGGACTACAATCGAGAGCACTGAAAAGAACAATGGCCAATTGTTGGGGAAAAGCAGCGAGAAAATCACCGACTTCAACCAAATGATTCAAACGTGTACATAATAACAATCTACAATTACGACGGGATTACTGTATCAGTAATTCTTCATCATTTGTTTCGTCAACTTGTACATATATTGATCCTATTGTGGATGTGTAGGTATGTAAAAGTGCTACCAATGAAGGAGAAACATCAAAAATCGATCATATCCTGTGGAGAGAGACTCTAAAAATCATCTGAATTCCTTTTCTTAAGTGATGCAACAAAACACCTTCGTCAGGTCAAGTCCAGCCAAAGTTGTGTTGTTTAGTGTTCTTTGTGGTGAGACAAGTGGAAGTAGTACTCAAGACTGTAACCAAGAGCAAGGAAGGCCAAGGAAGCATGGAGCAATGGCTTTCCAGAACCAGTGTCAAAGTACTTCTCTCTGTATTTTCCAATTGGGGTCTTGGCCTTCTCAAAGGTTGCGTTACCTCTTGGGAGCTTGGAGTAGAAAGAAACAATGTGTTGCATTCTCTTGGCAGCTGGGTTGGAGCCCAAGTTCTAAGTAAAATGTTAGTATGTGCAATTCAATTACTCTGTGGGGTATCACTTGCAAGTCAAACGGAAGTTCAGGTGGCAAAAAGCGCTCCATTCGAATTTGACGGCATTCCAGAACTCGTGTACGGTCCTAACGGGCATTTTCTTGAAATCAACAATTAACCCCAAAATTTGTGGATAATACATACTTGGGCAGATGCAACCTTTGGAGGGATCAAAGTGGACAAATTTCTTCTCAAGACAAACGACATTGCGGCGATAATGTTTACCTTGTGGGTACAAATGACTCTAAAACCTTGGAACTAGTATTCTTGATTGGTGTCTTTTTTTTAGCTTTTCGCCAAAGTGAATGGGCTTTTTTTCCATTCGAAAATCTGTCAAAAGTAGATCCGGGCACGCTAAGGGGGAATTTTTCATTGGATGGTATGTTGATGCATAAATATTAGGGACAGGGAGCTCGCGATTTGTGCTGGGATTTGTGAAAGAGTAAATTAAAAGCGATACGGGAGAGGGATCACACTATATCGCAAGTTTTTGGAACTCCCAATCTATAAAAAACAGATTGCCGTGATTTCGTATAAATTGAAGCAAAACGCCATTTTCTCCCGAATACGAGGATGGCGGAAGTTTGACGTTAGATAAGTGATTGCGTATTGTAGGAACTAGTGCCCTGATACCGGCAATTGCAGTTGACGCAATTCGAGTCTGGGCACTGCTAACACCCCATCAGCCTGGCCAGCCCCGAATTTAGGAAAAAACGGTGCCGCGGCTTGCTGGCCATTGAAATTTCATTCCACATCTAAGGGTTGTCTGAATGTAATCATGTAATCGATTATGTGTGCCAGTTTGTGTGGGTGGGGGCACAAATGCTTACGCTTTCTTATCGAGGCAATTTACTTCCCCACAAAATGAACTGGAGCAATTGAATGCTTTCCAGCGAATATGAGATCAAAATCAACAACATGAGGACCGACAATTGATAAGAATAATATGTTCAGTCTTTACAATTCCGATAAGCGGAGTGGCGTGAGCAGTACGGGAAATAGTATCGAAATGAAGGTCATGGCAAAATTGCAGTTTTTGTGTATACTCGTGAGGGAATTGAAGCTGCTAGTCGCATTGATCATTGATGTGATGCTGTCCTTTCAAGGATGAAATCAACGATTCCATCGCCCCATCTTAATAATTTTAGCACAAGGGGAAATATTCCGGTGCAGAATCTGTAGAGCATGGAAGACTTCGTGCTGGAATCGTGCGAGAGATCTAATAGCGCTAGATCTGCCGCTTATTAGAGCAATCGTGGCAAGAACTTTTGTGCTGACAGAAACTTTGTATTGTAGTGCGTGTCATCATAGCAACCCTTGCATCTGTGGCTGAGCTTGACAATTGAAGGACATTGACGAGTATCAAAACGCGTCATGCAGATGAAAACAGAAATTAGGTGCAGATCGCCAAATTAGGATATGTTAGAGATAGCCCCCCGCGATTCACATCTCTCTTCTCTGCTCTAATGACCCAGCTATAGTGAGTGGATCGTCGTGTCGTCGAGCACAAAACGGCAATAAGTTGAACTCACCCGGGAATGCCGAGTGAATAAGTAGGTGAACATAGATATGTATACATGAAACCATGGTACTCATGTGGTGGTTTTTGCGTAACAAGACACAGCACCACGTCACGCGCAATGTTTGGCTTCTCCAATAGACACGCCGCACCCCAACTTTGCCTAGTCAATCTCATTAACCCTCTTCTTTGTTTTTCGTGATACTTTCTCAGAAAGTCATCTTTAGTCTGCCAAATTAGCGAAGTACTATTAGCAAAATGCGCGTCCAGATTGATCGGACATTGTTATGGGAGCTAAAAAACACCTCCACACAAACTATGTGGGTGGTACAAATCGGTTCATCGGTCTGACGCGATCAATTAATTGTTGTATCTGGCGTCTAACATTCTCCTGCAAGAAGTTCGTATTGGCAAATTTCACTCAACGGCGCAGCACAAGACCGGTACCCCCACACAATTTCCTTCAGGCTAAGTGAAGACCGCACACTTAATTAGATGCATTAGTTCCCTGCTTTTGAAGTCCTAATGAATGGTGATTGGCCAGTTCCACAGAGTGACCTCAGTCATGAACCCACACCAGTTCCCGTTTTCACTCATTTCGAGATTATAGATAGTCCAAACTTCCTGTTTTTAGAGCCACATGCCAAACATACTTACGGATCGACTTACACACATCGCATCTACCTGTTAAATTTTGCAAATACATTTATTACTTGCAGGATTCTTCTTTGCGTTTTGTGGTCGCATAATTATGCATAATAGAACTTGTAGTTTGTCTACTCTTTTTAATTGCATAATTAACAACCTCAATCATCGCCTTAACCCAAAAGTGTACCAGGCGCGTAAGTGACCCTTCCCGGGGCAGCTGCATATTCGCTTGCTACTTTCCACACTCACAGAGACACATGCACGGAGATGTTGAGCAATATCCAGCTGCATCCAAGACAAAAGACAAAAGACAAGAGAAAAGAAAAGAAATGTGCTAAAGCCATGTCAAATTCACAAGTTAAACCCATGACAAGCTTGCAAACCCGCTATACCTTTGTTCTGGATGAGAATGCTACCGGCGGACAGACTGCTATCATTGGATCAGAAATTTACGACCACAAGCTACATATACAGATTGTACATTACAAAGAATGCAGATAAATTTCATTGACAGGACTGTGTCACGTAGGTGCTTGTAATACACATGTGAGTAATATATTTATATATATATACACGTATATATATGAGTTCAAAATCAACTTTCTGAACTCTTCCACGCAGTGTAGTTTCTTCCATTAATCCTTCATTCTTTCTTCTCCCGCTTTCTTCATCTGGCTGATCTGGCCTGCCTCAAACAATAAGATTTTCTTCTTGTTTCAGCAATGACTTCATCGCCCCTTCAATATCCTGCAGCTCCAAATCCAAATCGGTATGGAGCCGGATTCGGTCCTGCTACCGTCCTTCTCTCCAGTCAGTCCGCTGACAAAGGCCAAGCCCATAACGTGTATCCTTTAACAGGAACGACGCGCATGAGTTCCATTCATCATTTGCTCGAGCCACCAAGAATTTTAACTCCAGATGGTTTGAGTACCCCAAGATCAAGAAGCCCAATGGTCAATACTCCGCGCACCGTCAGGCTGATCAATTACGATAATTATAATTATTCTCCAACAAATGTTTCAGTTTTCCCCGTCTTCGAGTTTGACACCCTCGACGTGACGCAAAACTATGATCTAATTAGTTCAACCAACAATTCCGCAACTTCTGTTGATTACTCATGGACACCATATAAAAGAACATCCTCTTTCGAAGCTGATAATGTGGGGATTTCGCGTCCAACCGATGAGTTAATCAAATGCGCGAACTGCAACACAATAAAGCAGAAAAAAACAGATCAAGGCTGTGTACATGATTCAGCCGCAAGCGAGGCACTAAGTCAACAACTACCACACCAAACAACACAACAAAATTCAGATGAAAAACAAATGATTCAACGACAGCAGGAAACAGTGACACAGTCACCATCATCATTATCATCATCACCATCCAGAGTACAATCGGTGTCTCAACATCTAATGGCTTTCAATCAGTTCAATCACTATCTATTCCATCCTCTTGCAGGTCGAGAACGCCGAGCATACAGCCACTGCTCGATGCCCGATATTCCCACCTCTGATCCCATCATTGAATATCCTTCTTTATATGAGTCAAGCTCATCGTCACTTGCCGAAATTAATTCGTCCCCCGCACAAGAATATCTGAAAACACGTTCTTACAGTGAAAATGATACCTCACGGGTTCAGTTCTCATCCTATTTCGAGTTTGAAGATATCAGCGATTTTAGTGAGAATGATTTTGATGCAGAAGTAGACAATGAAATCGGCGATAATGACCACGGGGAAACTCCAAGTTTTGACTATGAAGATCTGAATGCAGAAAATCGCTCAGATGTTCCCCCGCTGCACTACAGTAGAAAAGTGGAATCATTTGCCATCCACAAGGATGCGACAGATGATGATGTTGCCTCCATATTCACATACAACAGCACCGGCTCAAGTGAATTGGGGACGTCTCCTTGTACCCACGCTTCAAGCTCCAACATCAAACTGTTGCCTAAAGGCGAAGACAAAGAGAATTTCTCTTCTGAAGCACTCGATGAAAGAAAAGAGACCCTCAGAATTCGTCATCAATTGCGGGGAATCACCCAGTGGCAACAGGGTAGTACCAACGTTGAATCAGAAGCTCAAGCTCCATCCGAAAATACCGCGACTGCAATGAATCAATTGTTAACAAAAGAAAGGAAAGTGGGCAATCTTCTCAACTTGCAAGACAACTGTTCTACCAGAACCATTTCCGATGGCTCGATCTCTGTTGGCTCTTCCGAATCAAGCAAACCCCCTATTGGGGGAAGACAAGAGCAACACTTTCCAATCCCTTGTACATTCGCTTCTAGGAAGCGCCAACTAGAAACGGAAAAGGGAATGGAAACTCTGATTGGAGAGTATGCCTGCGAAGCTGCATCAAGTTCGAATGTGTTCAGCTTCTCAAAGGCCAAGTCAATCCAACACTCCAAGTCTACGGTTCAAATACCTCTTCCACCCTTCTCCTCTACGAGATATAAACGGATTGCTGAAATGGCTGCAAGCAAAAATATGGACCTGGAACAAGTTGAGTGCGTGCTTAAACTATTCAAATTGAGAAACTTTGACACCAAACTCAAGTTGTTATCTAAGGTTATTGGGCTATCTGAACTCACAAGAAGCTCTTTTCCACAGCACACTAGTGACAAAGGACTAGTGTTGACAGAATCAAGTGACGGGACTCTGAATATACTGGCTAAGACATATGCAGGTTGTGAAGACAGCTCCTTGATCATTAACAATTCAATAATTTCTTCATTCAAAAACATCAAAGAATTTGCTGTTTACTACAAGCAACCAAATAGCTCAGATTCCAGGATTAGAAGAATGCAGCAAACCAGTACATTCAAAAGAAAAAGAGTTGGAGAAGCTGGTAAGATTGGAGACTGCGCTACAGAAGATTGCAACTACATCAAAAGGCCTCTCAACTCTTTCATGCTGTACCGGACCTCCATGGTGAAGGCGGTCATTCTCCTGTCCTTGATTGATTCACTTTCTCCATACATTTTCAAAAATACGGGTATGGATTACTCCACGTACGATCCGCTGGCGGAAAAAGCGTTTTTGGAATCTTTGGAGTCCAATTTGAATCCAGAAATAATTGAGGAGCTAAAAAGCCAATGTCCGATTCATAAGTACAACCACCATCTACTGATTCAAATTGTGGCTGTCATGTGGTCTACTGAGCTTAACAGTGTCAAGAAAACGTTTGTCTCTTTAGCTGAATCTGAAAAGGAGATTCACGCTAAATGTTATCCGAATTATAAATATCATCCGCAACGGAAAAGCTAGCATTGAAAGTTTGTTCTCGTTTTTGAAATCAGAATTGAGTCTTTTTTGAGTTTTGACTGTTTTCGTTTATTTCCTATACTTATTCACTCTTGATGAGTGAAAATCATGATAAACCGTTTGATCCATCGTTTTGATAGTTTCGATTTCCGCTTTTTCTCAATTTCGAAGTTTCTTGCTAGCTATAGTTGCAACCAATCCTGAAATTACTTTTCAGTTTTTTCCAATCTTTTTGGTCCACGGTTTGTGTTCCACGGTCTCAACTACTGCTTACTGAGATACTGATTATTTATTTATGATCTGATTCTAAGACGAATTTGTTTTGTACAGACCTAAATTGGAATGGACGCAACAAGCGTTTGATCAAAACGGTCCCAAGCTGGTAGTCGCATCTTCATGTTGTTATTCAGCAACTCAGGATACCCAATTTTAATAGCTTCCACGATACCTTCGTACATGATTTGGTAGCCTTCACCACTGAAATGAATACCGTCCACGAAAAGCTTCCTGCTGGCTTCAAGCGAGTTCTTTTTTTCGTTGAATTCCGAGAATTTTTGATATAAGTCAACCAGAGGTAAGTTGTATTTGACAGATAGTTCCCGAATACCTTCCCCATATTTCAAATTGAGCTCGTTGGACCGTCTTATTCCTCGATTTTTGACTTCATCCTGATTGAGGGGCTCCCACATGTCACTATAGTGATGAGCGGGAGTGATGAGAATCAAACTGATGCCTCTTTTTAAAATGCTTTTTATAATGAGCTCCATGTTCTCCATAAACTCTGGGTATGCAACCATGTCGGGCTTTGCAGTGGCGGCATCGTTTGTTCCCAAAAAAAGAGTCGCTAGCTTACATTTGTTGTATGACAAGTCGTGCTCAATTTGCAAGACCTTATCAATCATGTGGATCCAATATGCGGAATTATAGCCCGAAAAACCTCTATTGATGACGTCCATTCTACGCACATAATCCGTCTGCAACTGACCACCCAGACAGAACTCTTCATGAACTTCATCAAATTTATGAGATTGATTGAAATCATAACCATCAAGGATGAAATCACGGATTGGGTAAGGGTTGAAACTTCTCTCAGTTATGGAGTCCCCAATCATAATTAGTTTAGGAAAATTCAAAGCATACTCGAAGTTTTCCGTGTTTCTAGCCATTTTGACCCAATCTGTAATGAAATCCACAAACTGCAACTATGCGCTTTTGTGGGTAGGCCAGTGACACCTTATCAGCTTGCCTACGTGAGAGACGTGAGTTTTGTTTGTTCTGCGAATTGTCGACTTGCCTGGTCGCTTATCTTCAACTCGCTCCCCCAAGTCCCGATTTGGAAATTCACACCCCCTATCAGAAAACACAGATTAGTGTGGCTTGTGAAGATCGTGCACCGCCACAAAATTTGCTTTGCACGAGAAATACGTACTTGCTTGATCTGGACTGACAGAAAAAAACTTTGATTAAGCAAAGATTATGGTTTTCACCAATTAGTCCATCAACTCCTCAATCAACAGGTTCTTTGAATACATGATTGAAGATTGGCTTTACAGGAGGGTGAGTCAACAACACCAAAAATTTCATAAAGTGAATTATGCTTACTAATTGTTCACCAGTTGATAAAATCTCGAGGTTTCAACCATTTTGTACGAGTGGTTCACGCCTACATGAATGATCTTCCTCCTCCGAGGTTCCAAAAGTTCATCAGGGAGGAACGCGCTGATTTTCGACCGACAACAGTGCACAAAATGAATGCGTTCCGCAAAATATTCGGTGACGAATTAATGAAAAGTTTCGGTTTTAGAAAGTAAAATCGCTCGCATCGTACAATCGTACAGATCTACTATTTATTCAAACTATTTTCACAAAATGTTATATTAACATGCTATACAAAATTGATTCTAGACGAAATGAAAATGAGATCATGAAATGAAACGAAACAAAACATAGAAACCGGGATTGTTTTTCGGTTGTTTCAATAAGGGGAATTAACAACATTGAATTCTTCATCGGCCTTTTTAAATGCCCGATTAGTAGCCATCGAAACCTCGTCAGGAAGCGTGAAGATCACCTTCTTGGTGTCGTTGAACTTGAAGTCGCTCATCATAATGTTGCTATCGTATCTCTTGATACTGTAAGACTTGGTATCGTTTTTCAGAGCCTTTGTGAAGTTCCACACAATCGCGAATGGACCAACAGAGGTCACAATTGAAGTGGGCTCCTTTTTCTTCAGGTTCCTATTGATACTGAAATTAGCTTTGGTGAAACTTGCTTCTCCACCGGTGACATTTCTCACATAAGCCCAATGCTCGGGTCTCAGCGAAAGCTTTTTAGGAACAGGTTTGGAATCTTTCCCAAATGACCTTTCAAAACCGAGCTTGTTCTTGTGTTCACCGCTCTTGATTTTCACATCAATAAGAAGCAGATATTTCTTGCATGTGGCCAAGATGAACCTGCCGTCATCCGAAGTCGTCAAACCAAGGAATTCATCGCCCAGAGCTGGAATGAGAGTCTTGGCGTTCTTACCAAGCTTATCGTACAACTTGATCTCTCCATTTACCGTAGATGCCGCAATGAGACCGGATTCGGTAGTTGCAATCTTAGTGAAGTTGGTCTTGGACTTGTAATGCTTGAAATCAGATTCTACCACTTTGTCTTGTAATCTCGGATCGATTCTGAATAATGACTGATGAGAAAGACCCATGAAAGTTTGCTCTCCGGAAAGCTCACCAAACTTCTCATTTGGTGTGAAACTCACAACAGGAAGAACGTTAGAATCCTTTTTGAGCTGCCAGTCTTCCACAACTTTCCCGTACTCCAGATCCATTTTGTAGAGGTTTCGAGCGTCATTCTTGTCCTGGAAGATCATCGTTCTGTCACCGTTTTGCATCATCATGTTGCCTGGGTTGATTTTTTTGTCTTTCGATTTCGAACTTGTAACATTTTCAATCGCAGTGGAAAACACCGGCTCCTTGCCTTCTCCCGTTCGGAATACTCCCAGTTTATCACCTCTGGAAATGAACGTCAGACTATCCTTATAAGATATCTTCATTTCCGAGTTGACTCCCGTAGAAAAAAACCTATTCTTCAAGATATCATCATCCGCGTCATCACTCTCGGGGCCAAAGTGCTGCTTCGAACGATCTCTCAATGCCGAGCTTTCTCTTTTGGCGCCGACTTCATCCTCAGCTTCCGATTCATCACTCTCTTCGTCTGATTTCACGATGTCCATCTCATCATCGATCGCCAAACCTTCCATCGCGTCAAATATAAATTCCTTCTCAGTCTCTGTGAGTTTATCGAAACTTGCCTTTTGAACATTTTCGTAATGATACTTTTCGAAGCTGCGCTTGAATAGCTCATAATCTGTCCTGCTAGTGAATTGCAAAGCCCATGTGAGAATAAAAGTAGGCGTTTGAGAGTTGAATGTAAATCGCAGCAAACCAGGCTCAAAAGTTGGCTCATAAACATCCGAGATGTCACTTCCCAAAACGATGAGTTTGTTGGAAGGCTTGACAACTTCCAACCAGTAATCAAATTTGCCGTCAAGGGCATAAAATCTGGCTTCTCCATTCTCCACTTGTAGTTTGAAGTCCCGCTCACTCTCGTCATAAATGTATAGATTACATCCGATTTGGGCCTTAAGCTCCCGATCTCCGTCCTCGTTGCCCCAATCATCGGCATCCTCGTAGTCTGTAGTCTCAGACTCTGACAATTCTTGCTTTTTCATGCTCTGAATATTGGCAGAAGAATGCAGGGAGCTGATTAGGTCCACATCATCTTCCAATATGGACTCACTGTCATGGACGAACTCCTGTAAGTCTTTCAAAGTGAGGTCAAGACTCGAGCGCTTGTATTTACGCTCGTATTCGCACTTATATACAGCCAACATGAACTGGTTGATTGACTCCAGGGACACTTCAGAATCCACTCGAAACTCAAAGCGATCTCCAACGTCTCCCTCAAGATCTTTCCAGGTAATGACGTGGCTGTTGTATTTATCGAATAGCGCCAACTTGAGCTTTTCGTCAATCAAAAATGTCTTCAAACAAGAGGAATCTGAGTCAAAAATTTCGTCGTTATCTGAACCGTCTGAATCGTCATCATCATCCAGCAAATGAGCTCCTTCGCCATTGGCCTTGTTGATACTTAATTGATAATTGAAGGGCGTTGTTGTTTCGCGGATCGACACGACTGTGTCACTATAGAGACACTCATTCTCGCTTTTTGGTGACCGTGGCGATCTAATTAGATATAGTTGGCCCGAGGGTATTAAAATCAGCTCATCGCTGGACAGCTGGTTGCTGTTACGGAAAAACCGCTTGATGATGTTCATTCAGATAGCTTTTCAGTAAAGATTGACAGGAGAATTTGTAGAAAAGATCAAAGAGTCAGACTGTGTTTTGATTTTTATGATAAATTTATTATTATTTTGCCTTTGTTTATCTGTTGAAGGGAGTCATGAAGCCTGTAGACAAAGCCCCTGTGCAAGGGTGGCAAAAACTTTACATCCTTGCACGGGAGAGGTAACAAAAAAAAAAAAAACGATAGAGTTCAGATAAATCTGGATGATCCGATCCTTCTACATCTGAGCATCTTATGAACACTCACTCTACAGAGATAACGCACCAAATGTGGAACAAGAGTTCTGTATTCTCATTCCTCCGAACTTTTTGTACTTCTCGAGTTGCGCTTCAGGCCTCCAGAAAACGAGCAAATACCTGGAGACTACCCGACCTTGAAAAACTCCCTGGAGGTTTTAGAGGTAAAGTGTACAACAAGAAAAACTGGACCGAATATCTTAGACGAAATACCACGATCCTCGACAAAGAGGCCAGCAACAAACCCAAATTTCCAAACTCACCTCCTCCGGAAGGTTGGCGAAACGACAAATCTTTACCAGATTACTTGCGCCAGAAGTATGCCTTGAAAGAGAAGGCAACCAGAATAGATTTGAGCAAGACAAAGCGGCTGAGCCGATCGGCAATTGAGGGAATCAAAGTTTTACATTCTCAGTTCCCAGACGAGCTCCCCCCTGAAAAGCTGGCCGAGTTTTTCAAGGTTCCTCGACTCACGATTTCCAAGATTCTCAAGTCCAAGTGGACTCCTTCTCCAGAGGAACGTGCAGCAAAAGAGGCCAAATGGGCCGAGAGGGGCAAGTTCTTGCGCAAAAAGCTTCTTGTTCAAAATCGCTTAACACAGTTTTTTGAAACTAAAGAAAAAGAGCTCGGAATGGAGTTGCCCTACTTCTTCAGACAACAGCTGGAAGATTACTACGAGATTCATGGAATGAAGGAGCTGGAAGACAATTTCGAGCGGTTGAATGAAGCTAGAAAGGGCAAGGAAAAGGCAAAAGAAGAGCTTCCAGAGGGACTGAGGGGGTTGTAGATGTATAGAAACGAGCTTGGCGAATTCAGCTCGGCGCATTAATGTCAAATTACAAACGGTATAAATTTCAATGAAGGCTCATGACGATTGATCATAGCAGCCATGGCGGCTGGTATTTATCCTGTATCCTGAGTGACTCAGGTGAGTTGAAGCGTGCTCGACCAAAATGGTTGCAAAGACTTGCTTCGCTGCGCACCGCTTTGCTGGATTGATCACTGCTTCAGAATACTTCCCAACTCATCCAACTCATCTTTCAAATCATCCAGTGCATTCAAGCTGTGCTTTTTTCCAGCTTCCAGCTGTCTTGTTGAGTAATTCAGCTTTCTCTTGAACAGATAATCTCTTGGGTGATCGGAGCTCACCATCTCCAGATAGTTGCGGAATTGCTTTACTTGAAACAACAAAGGCCTCATTTCACTCACTTGGTCGGCAGTCAAACGTCCTCCAAACGTAGTCAGTGCGTCAGTGTTGTTTTTATAGCTCGAGACGCGTAGTCTCTGCATCGTTTGCTTGAGATTCTCGAGAGTTGACGACAGCTTCGCAGTCGAATCGATGCTCAGGTCTCTATAGTCAACATTACGTCCCTCGTCAGTGAATCTCACTTCTTTGATTGCCTCATCAGCCAAGTTCGGACTCACCCTCACACGTCCCTGTGGCTTATGAGGCTCTTCTTCTGTTGGGTCAGTCGAGCACATCGAGTCCTTGTACACGATTCCTTTGTAATTGACCACCACTGACGGTACAAATTTCACTTTTTTCGTGAGTTTCGAGTATAGGGAGGTCAGCCGTGAATAAATATGAATTGCCAAGACTAAGCGACGCTGGTAGTTCAACTTCAAGAGCGGTTTCAACGCCAAAATAGCAATAAGGTATACTCCCAAAATCACATATCCGGAAGCGTATAAAATCTTGATGAGATACCGCAAAGTTTGGTGCTGTTTTTGCCGGAGCGACGTTGTCACAGTCACAACGTCTTCCGGAAAGGCAATAACGGGAATTTTTGAGGACATGGTCGTTTTAGTGGACCAGGAGGCTGAGAGCCGTATGGTTGATAGAATCAATTTACTCCATTCTTTTATCGAGACAATTTGAATTTTTTACCCCAGTCGGAGTTCCCAAACAGGAAATTCTAAACGTCGGAAAGCTATGAGGGAGTTGATAGAAGGTGAAGCAAAGCAAAGCAAAGCAAAGCAAAGCAAAGCAAAGCAAAGCAAAGCAAAGCAAATGCCGGTTATAGATGGCAGAACCCAGCTGCACAGCAAGGAAACCTTAACGCTTGGACCGTTCTTTCTTACCCTTCTTCTTTGAACTGTTATTTCTGACTCAGGCTTACAAGCCACGCATGATTAGACATATCATAAATACTTTTTTGGCTAAAACAGATTGATGAGAGTAGACGACGGGTAAAGCCGGGAAACCAAATAGGTTGCTAAACTTTGTAAGCACGCTGGACTCACCGAGTCAAATTCATCATTCATTGTTCAAGTCCATCTATCAAAATCTTGCTGGAGTGTGTCTGCCACAAATCAACCGCAAAACGGACAACCAACCAACCAACCTGATCCGCTCGTTGACGGCTTCAAAACGCACTCAAGTTGCTCAGTATACTCGCCACCAAATTGTTGACAACCGCGCCCCCCTTGAATCTGATCAGAACGAGCAGGTTTGAGATGAAAAGATCGCTCACTTCCGCCTCGTCAACGGTACCTGCATCGACTTCCATGCGGTCCTCGTCTTTCTCGCTCTCCTCATCATCTTTGGGCTCTTGGATAAACCCAAAAAAGTTGGAGTCGAAAGCCAGATCTCCACCAAACTTGTTAGACTCACCTGAAGAGTCCTGTTCGTCGTCTTGGTTCTTGAGCGTGTCTTGAATCTCCAGTTTCGAAGCACCTTTCCTGTTGAAGATCACCTCGTCTCCTTTCTCACTGGTGCTCAGATTCGCCAGCCATTTCTTAAGGTTCGTGGCCGGTTTCAAAAGGGCATAGTTGATTATGCTGACCGAAATCAGCTCGTAGCTCATCGACTCTACCAACGCAGGTTGTTTGTGGCTGTTGTCATCCAGCAGAGCCACAAGTTGCTCGTAGAACCAGTCCAAACCACGACAGGATCGGTCCAGCTTTCTATACACAGAAACCAACTCGAACTTGGAGTCCATTGTCGAGTCCAAGACGTAGCCAATTAGCTGAGACAGATCCTGGTCGTCCTCAACGACGGCATTACCCCCAGTCAACTTCTGCCAAATCGGTGCCATTTCAGGCTCGTTGCAATACTTGGCAACGGCCCGACTCAACTCAACGTTCATGATCCCCAAGGCCAGATTCCGCATCACCCCAATCTCTCCAGAAAGCTCCGCAAAACACAGCTGGTCCAAAACCTTGGCAAGTACTGCCAGATCTTTCTTCTCGTCTTCTTCACGCCAGATGTGACTGGCAAGACGTCTCAAGATGTTGACAAAATTCGAGATCAAAAACGGCTGTTGGAAGTACTCCAGTCCGTTCATGAGCGAGTCTTCGTCAATGAGCCCCACTCTAAGAGCCAACATTGCCTCGTCGAACACTTGTGGGATCAAAAAGTACAGCTCGGGAATGGTGCAGCTCCGGATCAGCTCGTCAGAGACTCCGTCTGTGTTAGAACTATCAAAAAGCGCCAAGATCCAGTCGTTTATCGTCTTGTTGAGCTGTGAGTCCTCATTTTGCAGGTTCTCCATGTACGCAACGTCTTTGATTGGATCCCAGCTGTTGATGATTTTCAGACAAGCTGAGCTGCGGTCGAACTGCGAGACTTCCAAATTGAACTTATACAAGATGGCTTGGATCACAATCAGAATGATTCCAATGTCCGTGTGCAAGTCTTGGACGTTGGACGAGTCTGATCCGTTCAAGTCAAGGTCCATCATCATGTCCTGGTTATCGTTCTGTGTATCTTTTGAAGGCAGAGGACGGTCGATGATTTCGTCTAGATACTTGATCAAAGGCCTCACAAACTCGTAGGGTGACTCTTGGAGCACCGTAAACACGAAAATGTCGTCGTTCAACGTCAAAGAGACCAATAGTCGCCTCAACCGTAACATGTCGTTTTCTTTGATCAACGTATCAACCGACTTGGCTATCGATTTGCCAAACTGAGCTTTGGACCAGTTGGTCTCGCCCACCTTTTCCACAAACTGTGCCACCTCAGACTCCTCAAGAGACACAAACTCCGGGTTGGTCTCATGGAATTTGGCGTGGTATTCGCTTTCGAACTGCTCTGCCGAGATTGCAGCTTCAGGAGTCCAGTCTGTCAATTCTGGGAAGAGTTTTTTGAGATGAGCCACCTTCACCAGATCCAGAGTAGCCAGATTCTTCACCAGCTGAACAAAAAGAGAGTGGTGTTCTTGGGCCTGTTCTTTCCCGACAGACTCCACAGCGTTGATGAGACAGTTGGCCAGCTTGAGCTGGTTGATTTTGAGTAGTTGAAAAACCTCTGTCAATTTCACCAGCACGAAATGTAGCCAAATATGTCTCGTTTTCACGGTGCTCAGCGTGAGACAATCGACCAGCGACACGATGAGCTCGTGCACGATCGAGGCGTTGGTGGCCGACGTGGCCACAGAAGACAAATTCAACAGACCCTTGAAAGACTTAATGAACGATTCGTTGATTGGAGTGAATTTGACAGTGACCTGTTGCGAAAGCCACACAATTTTCTTGAGGCGAAGCAGCTTGATACCATTTCTCGAGCTTAAGAGATCTTTTTGTGTGCTTAAAGTAGAAGAACGATAATCCTTTTGCATCGCAGAGTAGTTGAAACCAGTAAAGAAATTGTTGAGGTGGTCGTAAGAAGAGTCAAAGCCTTTAGCTTTCAAGAACTCTAGATACTCCAGAATGGTCTCGTTGAAGCCATCGTCGAGCGATTGTGAGTATTCCAGCAACTTGATGACAAATTTGGTCACCATGAGAATCAATTTGGCGTCGTCTTGGTGGTCCAGCGGGAACTTTTCAGAGATCAAAGCTTTCAAGTAGCCAGAAAGAGCACCGAGGAACTGCAAGTTTTCGCTCAACTTTCGCCAGGGGAACTCCTCTGATATCTGGTTGAAAAAGATCAGAATTACGAGCTGGTCACGATGCTCCAACCGGAGCATGTACTGCCCAAACAGACCAATCAAGTCCTCAAACGTGCTGGACAGGTCGTTTTGAACGAGAATTTCGTAGATATACTTGAGCTGGAGCGGCCAATGGGAGCAGTTCTCATACAAGGGAAGCATGTCCAGCTCATTGTGATCGGCCGACTTCGTTAGAACTTTGTGCTTGAACTCCTTGAAAAGTTTGCTGAAGGTGAGTGGGTGGAAGCCTTTTCGAAGACTGATGTCGACGAGGCTTTTGAGGGTGACCTCGATCTCCGTGGAGGGGATCGAGAGCGATTTTCGCGTCTCCATGTGAAATTGGGCGGTTTGCTGCAAAAGTCGATTTCGCTAGGTAGGCCTTGAGACTAGAAGCGTCGGAGATTAGGAACAAGAGGCGTCATACTAGAAAAGATTCAATTAGTTTTTCAAGTCGAACTTAGGTAGTACAAAAATCGCGAAGAGTGTCTAATCCCGAACAATTGAACAATAAATAATGTTTTGGTTTTATACAAAGGGGTCTCCACTCCATTATAATACTAGGAAAGGCTTCGAGAAAATACACAACGTCAAGGGAGTTCTTGTTGTCCTCCAAGAGTTTTGGACTTCTCGGGCTAGCCGAATATCGTAAAACCCCATATCTTCAAATCAAGGCTGTGCCCATATCATTTACATTAAACACTCCTCAATTCCTCGTGTCCTCCGTAGCCTCACCACCCATACTCCTCTGTGTGCAAGTAAACCTCTTTCACCGAGCCAGTGAGCACACGGCTTTGCAAACTGGCGACCGAGCAAGCCACTTGACTTCTCAACTTGCTCGAGCCACAGCTCACCACACAGTTAGTCTGGCCAAGCTCCAGAGCTTTCACGAGCTGGCACACATCTGGCTTGAAATCAAACACGTTGACATACCTCATGTATCCAGAAGATCCCTCTGAAGAACCACTCGTCTTCTCCAATGCCTCGGTAGAGTTGGAGGAGCAACTCACTGGGAAAACCTCTGCCCCAGCTGACTCAGCAGCTGACTCAGCACAGTACACGTTGATCTGCAGCCACCCCTTTTCAAGAAGGTCGGGGTAGTTGTTTGCAACAAAAGTTAGCTCGTCAATCAGCAAAAAAAGATCCCTTCTCAACCGAACAATCCAGTCCAGCCGGATTCGGCGCAGCTGGGCGCCGCTGGTCCCAAGAATTCTAGCATATTGAGTCAAGAAGGGAGCAGTTGTAGTGATTCCAGAGCCTGAACAAATCAAAAAGACGTTTTCGAAACTACGCACATCGCGGCTCACGCCTCCATATGGTCCATCAATGGAAACATGTAGTTGTGTCGGAGTCTCAAGAACAGACTGGTGGATCTTGGCGGTAATTCCCTGGAAAACTCTGATCACCAGTCTGATATCGCCGAGCGCTCCTCGCGGCCCAAAATTGGGCACAGCAGAAAACGGGTGGGTCTGTATCACGTTTTTGTCTAGCGTTCTCACGAAAAAGTGCTGGCCAGCACGCCACCGGATTCCCGAAGTGTTTTGGATTACCATCTCGAGCATTTCGGGCCCCAAACTGGTGACAGTTGCTGTGCGGGCTCTCCCAATCCCCTTGCTACCGATCCTAAGCCTCAGGTACCCACGCATAACACACCTGTACACCAGCTGCACCGCCCAGATCACGACGGTAGCAATAAGGTACTTGTGAGCACTGAGCAAGTCGTACACGTGGTAAAAGAGCCCAATATAGAATCCCACTGCTAAAAGCCAGTGCAACTGCACAAACGCCTCGTACCAATACCGGCGGACCGCGTAGAGAGAGCCAAGCCAGAGAAATGTCAAAAATACCAAAGGAGGAATTCCTGTCATCCAGAGAGTCTCGCTCAGGTACTTTTCGTGGACTCTTGCGGAACCTCCCTCCTTGAAAGCCTGCAAGTAGAAGGGAATTGTGTGAACCCAGCCAAAAAATAGACACAAAACGGAGGACAGCTGATGGTATCTGTTGAGTTTCTCGTAGCTGATCCCTGTGAGTAGACTCACCATGTTGCACTTGCCAGACATGATGTAGATAAAAGGCACAAAAGCAATTGAAATGAAGCCCGCACGGATTGCCAAAGGCGGAGAGCCAAAACCCGCACATGCGCGGTAGTAAGGGTGTGGCACGAAGCAGTAACATAGGGTATACAACGCCACAGCTGCCGCTACAGCGAGACCCCCGACAGAACTTGGCAGTCCCAGGTATTTCAGGGCTGTGCTATCCACTCTTCGATAGCACATATATCGGACTGAAGCCACCAGTTTTTCGGGTATAGTGCTCTTTCTGTGCTGAGTCGACTTGTCAACGTCGTAGTTGGTGAAAAGATACGCTTTGAGTGCCGCTACCCCCACGATCACGACAAGCAGGTACACAGTGTACTTGCCGTAGTTAGCCATTGCAGCCCAGGGAACGGCAGACTGCGACGCCATCTTGAGCGCCGAGAACTTGGCTGTGCCGCTATCGGCTATACAGTGGACCCCTTCGTGATATAGGTCTCTTTTCCACATACTTTGCCTTTGAATACATGATTTTTTTTCTCAAGGTGCACTCTCCTCGAGTCAGACTTGAAACCCGTATGTATATATACCATATTAGAGCTTGGATTATTTGCTCGCTACTGGGCTTCTGCGGCTCGTCCTACATTTCGAATAGATTTGAGAGCCCAGCCATATCAGTCTAGATCCGCGAATCAGGTGTCTCTGTTAGGTAAGTAACGCATCGCCAGCCGCAGGTGATTGTTAATTTGCTCGTTTTCGTACGCTCCCAATGGGAGGAACCACGGAGTTGAGAATCTTGAAAAAATCAAGGTTTTTTCCACAGCCTTGGGAAAGCCGTGCACAGCCCGAGGAATTAAAAAAGTAGCTTGTATCCATGTGATTAGCCTGTTCATGGAAGATAGATAGTATAAATAATATAAATAACAATAAATAGATACCACAAGAAGCCAAAGAAACTACTTACGGGAATAGGAAACGGCCCCAGACCCCAAAATAGTGGCCCAAAACAGCGTCTCTCACAGTTTCTGCGGACTTGAAGAACGCAGACAGCGGCACCTCAATATCCTGCGCTTTGCTTGAGCACAAAAACGAAGCCTCTGCATCACCTGTGTGACGGAACATGCTGGAGAGGTTCCCAAAGCCAATCTTGGCGATCTTGGCGCAATTGTGGTTCTCGGCCGTGTACAAACTGGCCGTGTAGGCCGAGTCCTTGGCAAACTCAATAGCCTTATCGTGAGCTCCTCGGTACCACAGGATCTCGCTGGCTTGCATCTTGACCAGTGGAATAAGCTCAAATTTGAGCTCGGACAGTCTCTTCTCGCTAACTTCCGGCAGTTGAGCCTGAGAAGACTTGAATAGCGAACGCGACGCCAGCTCGGCCTCCAGCAGCTTCTGCTCGGATTCAAGAGATCTCAAAACAGACACTAAAACTCCCAGTGACTTGTCCAATAGCTCGGGCTTCTTAGTTGAAGACCACAGGAGACAAAGATCAAGCAACGAGTTGGTCAGATCGTTGCTGACTAATTCGCCTTGAGGCACCAGAGTCAAGCCTGTGGACTCACGTGTCACAGAAGACTTGTCCTTGAATTCATTCGCTTCGACAAGCTTTATAGATTCCAACAAGAGCTGTTCAATCTGCTTGAACTCGCCATTTTTAAGCTTCAAGATATCTGCTAACACACGCAACGCCTTGTTTTTCAGCTTGTACGACCCCACGTTCGTCCCGAGAACAGCCTGATAGTGATCAACAAGCTCAAACGCTTTCCGCAAAGTGCGCTCGACCCGCAGTCCGTCCTCATCTTGCATCGTCATGGCAAATCGCATCACAAGATCACAGTAGCTGCTTATGTAAGCAGGATCTTTCTCCTCAAAAATCCATTTATCGAGCTGCTGAGGCGATAAAAGGATATCTTTGTTGGGACTTTTCTGTGTATCAATGCCATTGGCCATGGCGACTTGCTGTAGACAATCATAATAGTTCTTGTTAGCCGTGCGGTCGTCTTTCTTGATGAGCTCGTTTGCGAGACCGCTCTTGTACTCGCTGTTGGCTTTGAAGCCGAAATTCCAGGTCATCTGTTGTAATCCGTCTAGATAAAGATTTGTGAGAACCAACATCATCAGATTGAAAAGAAAATTCAGAACCAAGTACAGACCAATGAACAGCACGACTCTGTATCTGAGTCTGCTGCCTCCGGACTCTTTGACAATCCGTTTAAGATGCTTCAGGTTGGTCCCGACTCTCCAGAATGCAGCTCCACGGGTCTGGTGAACAAGAGAAAGTCCCCGAAAGGATGATTGGCCCCATGGTCTTGTATTTGTGAGCGTTGCGAGGGATCTGTGGACGGATGGAGATGGGGCACGAGCTGGTAACGAAGAGCGCGTCAAAATGCGGCTCCACGCTGTTACAGGAGAGAACTTCTTCATTGGCCGCACTCCCAGCTGGAAAATGTTCATTTTGGCCGTAGCAGTGAGCCTCAAGGTTCCAGAGTGGCTGAGTGGAGGGTGAGTATCTCCGCAAAGCTTGTCTTTGACCGATTGACCAACAGGAAAAATCAATATGAAATATCCTGAAGTGGAGTGTAAAAATTCTGGGGTGATTACGTAACGTGGTTGCCATAAGCAGAGCACGAACAAATCGAGCTCAAATAGCAGTGCCATTTCTACCATGTGCTGGGCCCAATGCAAACTCACAGTTGATTCGAATAAACATATGTTTATGTGAATCAATGGCCGGAGATCATATCGAGCAAAATCACGGCATTGATCTCCATGGAACGACATCCTTGAAAATGACCTGAAAGGCCTCTGCGTAGAGTTGGAGAAGCAGCGATATTGGTTCTCTTCTGCTCTGCCAGTGACACAGCGGCCAGATTCCCCAAAGATCAGCTGGAGCTCTGCAACTAGCTTAGGATTCCTGCGGAATTCAGATCTCAAAGCAAACTACTCGCATTTTAGTAAATCATAACATATTGCTCTAAAATATATTTGACATGGAGAAAGACAAGAAGTATTTTCAGCACACTGAGCTGAAACAACCCGGACTTAGCCGAATCAAGACTTCTCGATGTATTCTGGTCCATTAGCTTGAGTTCAAGAGACTCCAAAAAAAAAAAACACGGACATGATACCACCGTTAAGAAAGAAATAACTGTTGCCACTGGAACGTTATTGGCCAACATAGAAGAAACTGAAGAACAGCTCGGTCATGACGGAGTGTTTCAAACCTCCCGAAGATGTTCCTACTGGACTTTAACTTGATTTAGCTCCTCTATTTCAGTCCAGTCGGGTCGTTACACTCTGCCAAGAACAGCAAGTAGTAGTTGTGGGCCTTGATGATCGAAGTCACTCCGAAAATAGTGGAGATATCATCCAAACCGTCGATGATCTCCTCAGCACGGTCCTCAAGACCGTTGTTCTCTCTCTCGGTACTCCAGGCACCCATGACGTTGATTTCGCTGGCTGTTTGTGGAGTGTCGCGGTGGTTGATGTAGAGCTCACTGCCTGGGTGAGCAAAACCCCAGCTGGCCAAAGGAACGTAAGGGACAATGTCTCCCAAGTGGGTCACTCTGGTGTAGGAAGTGGATGGAAGAGAAGAGATAGTGCTGTCGACAAGCGAGTTGGTGAGCGAAGTGGTGTCAAACTTCTCATCGATCCACGAAGACAAGCCCGAGTTGGCAAAGTGTGGTGCAGCAAAGGTGACAACAGTTGGGTCGAGACCAGCCAGGTACAGCTCAACTGCTCCCAAACCAGCCAAAGCTCCTCCCAGAGAGTGTCCAGTGACCTTGACTTTGTAGTCTGGGTACTGCTTGTGGACCTTGAGGGTTTTCGAAAGTGCCAAAGCAAAGTATTCTTTCATGGAGTCGTAGAATCCAATGTGGGATTTGCAATCGTCACAGCTCCATTCTCTGGTGTTTTCTCCAGCGAGAACCACCCATGGAGTGTAATCGACAGGAACAAAGCTGAAATCAACGGCCCATTCTTGCAAAGTGGTGGTACCTTTGTAGACCACAACAACTTCCTTGTCATCATGGTTGACAATGATGGCACCGTGGATCAAAACACCGCCCCAAACGTCGACAACAGTCACGTTTTGGGACTCGTCGGTGCAGGTGGAAAGGGGACAAGCGTCTTGGATGCTACCGGTAGTGAGTTCATCCACAGCAATGCAGTAGGACCACTGGCAGTATTCGACAGCTTGGTAGACTTCATTGTAAATGTCATCGCTGATACCGTACTTAAGCACGTCAATGGAGTCCTCGGTGGTGAGGTTGCCGCTGCTCAAGTAGCTTTGATCGGAGGTTGGGAGGTCAGAAACAGCACTGGCAGTGACAGTGGAAGACGAGGCAACGCTTGCAGAGCTCGAAGAGGCGGCAAGTGCCCCGCTGCTTAGCAGGGTAAGAAGGGTGATTGGAAGTGTTAGCATTGAGGATTGATTGTTGGCTGAGCACAAAAATTCATTTGGAAACTACCAGAGCATAGGGATTCAGCACCGGTATTTATAGCTTTTTATCGGTGATCTCAACGGATCCCAACGGGCCTCGGAAAGTTGCCTCGGTTAACTGAAACGAGCGGTCCCTCAGACGCAGCTGCCGTTCCAACGTGCAGAATTCCACGTCTCCGAAGAATATTTCGCGTCAGGTCACGTTGGCAACGTCGTTCGGATCGAATTACATTAATCGCCATACAGGTGGAACGTAGCGTGCACTGCAAAGGTACGTCCACCCACCAAATTGCCGTGTTGTGCCAGGTCATACTGGACGCCGATTGTCAGGGTCTATCTCGAAATTATTGTTATCATGCAAAGTCAACGCAGATCTTCTTTTAGCCGCTGCACAGCATGCACAAAAAAGAAACATAACGCAACAAAGCGTTTTGACTCCTCGAGAGAAAAACTTACCCTTTTCGGAGTTGAGGTACACAACAGTTAGCATCGCTTTCGTACCAGTCACTTGGATTTGTGAGTTCAGGGGAGGTCGATGGCAAAAAAAAACGGAGTATCACAGGAGAGAGTATGAATGATACTGCTGAGTTCAATCTTGCCTCTCGCAGTCGTCTGGGTCGAGTCTCCGTTGAGTCTCGACTAGGACGGTCTTTCCAGGTTAGAACAACAACCAACGTTGCTACACGATCGGAATGGTCGTTTTTGTCCTTGATGACCCCCCAGGCACATGAGACTAAAATCAGTTCTCAGGCGCAAGTTTGACATCTACACAACTGACATACCCAGTCTGTTCTTGGTTGCCCAGCCTTTGTACACGGCTGTTTCGTCCGGCCCATCTGCACAACGGTTAAAACGTTTTGCGCAAATTGGCCACTCGGAACATTTCCCCGGAAATTGTCTCGCAGGACGCCACAGTAGCGGTGAAAAGGCACACGAGAAACCGCCTAGATCCGCTGCAGCATTTTCTATTTTTTGAGTCCAGATTACGTCAGCAAGGATTGTCAAATCTAGAGGAGGAATGACATGTGAGCGCCGAGTGAAGGAGACGTACGTTAATTCGATTGAACTTTCAATTTTGAATGAGACCTGTCGGCCGAAACAAACGCAAACGTTTCCCTTGTCGCTTGTATGACTCTTCGGATCACAGAATGATGGTCTCTTGCTCCCGAAGTCCGATGTCCGCCAGACCACATGTGATTGGAAAGCACATTCCAGACAGAAAGCAGATCACTTGCAACTTCACCAAGTTGAAACGATATGTGGAGGCGGGACAATAGGGACGAATCAGGAAGGTGCTTGACTTCAACTGCCATACATAAATGAAGCAAGTACACGAGATTCCCAATGAGCGTTGTTCTGTGGGGAGACTTATATTGATTCGAGATATGTACACATGCATCTTTACTAGTATTGTGCATGCTTTTGGGCGAAGGACCAAATCTGGGGTAATTTGAAAATCACGTCAGTAACAATATTTCACCGGCTATCTTGAGCCTCGGAAAATATTATTTACCCCACATCCGCGTTTCGTTTCTTTTTTTGGAGACAACTTTTGTCACAAACTCTTCCAGTCAATACCGGCTGCAGTGACTCACTGAATTTCAGTAGTAGTATGTTTGTTCGGACACGCGGGTCTCCAAATTAGCAAAGATCAGTCAACGTCATCAATGATGCATCAGATACCATGTGTGTTTTCCGAACTGACGGCGGGGTAGTGATAAAACTGAAGTTTCATTCGACTCGATCTCGGAAGCCTGAAATGCCATGTTCCTGCTCGCCATTTCTGCCATAGCACATTGCATCAAAAAAGAAACTACAACGAGAATAGTTCACGAGTCGGCGACTTCATGAGCCTGCATACCCACGTCCGCAAATATCGAATCGGGATACAGCAAGCCCGTCAGCAACAACTCTCTTTCGTCTCAACCAACTAGATGAGTTACCGGCTTAGCCGCTCTCCGAGGAGAGCCAACCAAACGATGTTGAATCGAACCGCAAAAACAATTCTCATGTCTTCAATTTTTCCGCCGTGCTCTAATAACTTGGCTTTCTAAATATGTACATAGTGGACTCGATTTAGTTTGGCTGCTTCAATCCGTGAAGACCCTTGTACTTGACAGGTTGAGACTCCGACCAGTTAGCCAAGACAGATTCATCGGTAATCTTGTAGACCTCAACACCCAGTGGACGGCAGCACGACGTCATGTCCACCTCGGTGTCTTCGCCACTTTCTCCCCAGCCCCACAAGGACAGGTCTCCACCCGGACATGCAGAAAGTGCACATAGAAGATCAGTCTCTGCAAAAAACTCAAAGTAGTCACCTTTCTTGGCTGGACAAGTCTCCATGAAGTACTGGTCGTGCTCGTTAAGACCAGTAAGTTGGAAGACATTGAGAACGTCGTGGACGTCAAACTCGGTCAAACCATATGGTAGCACGGCCCGAACGAGATTAGAGTGGCAATGGAAGTCATGTTCCTCTCCGGAAAGCAGCTTCTCAGCGTAGGGGTCACAACGGGTTCCCAAAAGGTCGTGCAACCGTCCTCCCCACTCGTCTTGGCCATAGTCTTGCATGGAGTCGGCTGTGATAGTCGCCAGAGGACGAAGGTAGGGTAAATTGGACCAGAGTCTGTCGTAGACAGTCACGTGAGCAGACTGCAGCTGTCTAGTTCTCGAAGCCCAAAACCGTTCTCTTGGATTGTTTGCGCTCCAGATGTTGAGATCGCCCACCTGTGGGCCCTCGGGAGTAGTCAAACGGCACACATGACCCTTAGGAACTTTCCAAGCTCTTCCAGAACGGATTGGAACCGTCAGAGTTTCAACAAGCTCTCTTTTGCCAGCGTCGTGAGTGGCGGCGATTCCGTCGTAAAGCTCACGATTGGCGTACAAAGGTGAGTCCTTAGAAGTGGCGAAGAATGCTGGCTTTGGTTTTGGAAGACCCTTGTGGGTCTTGACGGGAGTTTGAGACGACATTCTAGGTTGATCTGACCGGCCAAAAAAAAAACGTTGCTTATCGAGAAAATCCGAGCCTCGAGATCCTTATATATATATTTTCGGGGGTTGTTTTGCGCAATTTCCCGATTGGGGGAGATAAGAAATCGGCAAACGGCGGTAATCGTTTTAAGCCGCGAATTATCAATCATGGAGCTCACAAGCCCAGGAGTGATTAAAGGCAACGGGAGCTTGGAGGAAGCAGACTTTAGCAGAAAGTCCAATATGGGGACAACAGCCGTCGGATGTAGTCACTTGTGAATGCGATCCCCGTCTTTGATTTGATGCGGTAACCGGGGGCCCTAGACTGATTGCCGGGTCATCGACCATTCGGTCTGTTGCTCTACGATTTGTTTGCAGCACAGCGTCTGGTAGTCCGCGGAAGTCCCGTAAGATTCTCTTCCAATCCAGAATCACGCGGGGGTCACTTTGCTTATATACAATTTGCTCGCACACCGAAATTCGCCTTGATTTTTCCCACGTTTTTAAGTGCTCCAAAATTGATTATTATTTTTCTCAATTACGTCAGCCAGTGCGATCTGCCAGGCCATGTGGGTGGATGGTAGCACGGGTTCTCAAATGTCATTGTAACGGCCCAATAACAGTCTCAAATTCCTCTTTTCACATGGCGAGTTGTGTCTGTTGGGTATTGTTTGACCCGTTTGTGCGTGTTTGTGAAATGTGTGCATTGGCTATGTGTTGGTAGCAAGATGGTACCATATAAAGAGAAAGTGTCTGGCTCGTTTTTACATCCTAGACGTTTGGAACAACTCAAATTCCCAAGTTCACCTTCATCGAAACCAACCATTCTCCTGGTTTTTATGACCAGTAAATGACCGAATCAACCGCCGATTTCTCCATCTCGCTGATATTCTGCTTGGCAGCAGGACTTGGTATCTGCCTGTATAGCCCTTCATTGCGGCCACGGGCATTCCAATTGCGAACCTTGCTCCAGTTCTGCTATTATTGTTTTTTCAAGCCACTAACGCACAGACCTGACTCCAAAAGAGGTGAAAAGGGCTCTGGTTCTGCTGTCGCTGCCGTTGCTGCTCAACAAGACGCTCTTGAAGCTTTCTACGCTGCCCAAGCCAAAATTTACGACGCAACACGCTCTGTGTTGCTCCAAGGTCGCGAAACCTCACTCAAACTGGCCATCTCACACTTGAAGAGACGCGGAGACCTTGTCTGGGTCGATGTTGGCGGCGGAACTGGCTGGAATGTGGAACAAATGGACGCAATCTTGGGTCTAAAGCACTTCAAGGCTGTGTATGTTGTTGATTTATCGCCCTCTTTGCTCTCTGTGGCAGAGCAAAGGTTCCGCGATCGGGGCTGGAGCAATGTGCATTGTGTTCTGGAAGATGCCTGTACGTTCACAATCCCATGTGCTGCCGACCTGATCACGTTCTCGTACTCGCTATCGATGATCCCCAATTTCCACTCTGCAATCGACCGCGTTTCGACACTGCTCGAAAAAAACCATGGCGTCGTTTGTTGCGTCGATTTTGGAGTACAGTCAGAAGTGACATCCATCGATCGTGCAGACTCAGTGGGAGGTTTGAGCGATAGACACATTCCATGGGTACTGAGAACATTTTGGAGGGTCTGGTTTGAAGCTGATAGAGTCTTTCTAGACCCGGCCAGAAGAGACTACCTCGAGTATCGTTTTGGGACGCTCAAATCACTCAATTTGTGCAATGGAACGCTCGGCAAGATTCCCTACTATATCTGGCTGGGGTGTGACAAAACTCGGTCTGCGGACCTTTTGTACAAAGTGAATGCTCTTGCTACAGAGTCGCCGTATCTGGCTCCTCAGAATCAACCGCAAACTGAACCAACAATAACTAGCAAAAGTCACGAGGCTGCAGTCATGTGCCAAAGAAAAAATCTGCCTTATCCTTCAATCTACTACCAGCAAAATGCATATCGAGTCTACTACAACGAATTGCGGCCAGAATACCAGAAATTTGGTAACCAATACATCTATGCTTTTACATGGGAGGATCCAGACGAAGACGCTCGCATTCTCGGTCTAACTGGCAATGATACAGTCTTGGCCATTACCTCTGCAGGAGATAACATCCTCGCTTACGCCGCACTGCCTGATCCGCCACGTAGGATTCACGGAGTCGACCTCAACCCATGTCAAGGCCACCTTATGGAACTCAAACTGGCTGCATTCAAGTCTCTGAAGAGAGAGGAGATCTGGAAAATGTTTGGCGTGGGGAGAATCGAAGGTTTCAAAGAGCTACTCGTTTGCAAACTAAGCCCTCATTTATCCCCCCACGCTTTCCAATATTGGTTCAAAGTGGGGGAAGAGACCTTCGATATCAATTCGCGGGGGCTCTACGACACAGGATTCTCCAGATGGGCCTTGCGGTTAGCGAGATACGTCTTCAAAGTTTGCGGCGTCTCAGAAGACGTTGACGAACTCTGTAACGCGACCACGATAGATGAACAACGCAAAATCTGGGACACCAAGATCAAACCTACGTTATTCAACCCAATTGTGTCTAAGTTTCTCATTGGAAACCCGCTTTTTTTGTGGAAAGCCCTTGGAGTTCCGGCAAACCAGGCTGCCATGATGGGTCCTTCTGTCGTCGATTACGTGGCAGATACATTTGATCCAGTCATCGAGCAATCTTTGATCTCTTCACAAAACTATTTTTACTGCCTTACATTGATGGGTCGCTATAGCGAGAGAAATTGTCCCGCTTACCTAAGCAAAGCGGTGCACCGCGTTTTTGGTAGCAAGACAGATTCACCTTTGGACAGAATTCGGCTGCACACAGACACTCTGCATGAGGTTTTCGCCAGACTCACAAAACATTCGCTTACAGTGGCTGTGATCATGGATCACATGGATTGGTTTGACCCAGGCGAGAACGACGCTGACAAAGAAATTGCCGCTTTAGACGGAGCATTGGCACCTGGTGGTCGAGTTTTACTGCGTTCTGCTGCGAAAGTTCCATGGTACATCGAGAGATTCGAGAAGCGCGGGTATTATTGCGAAGCAGCGGCCATCAGAGAGCCTCGCAAATCGATTGACCGGATCAATATGTATGTATCGACTTGGGTGTGCAGGAAGCCAGACGGGGGCAGGAAAGTGAGTCACTTGGAGTTATGAGCAGTCGCTATCTACTAAATTTGTTTAATTGATACTTTGCTGTAAGAATCTATTCGTGTTGTCGTTCGGTCTCTGTTTGAAGAAAGACAGCTCACTGATACTCAGATAGTTGTTTGACAATTTCACTTTTCTTCATTGCGTATGCTCATGCCAAGGTTGATTGTGTGGCTTCCATAATTCCTTTCCTGTTGGACAGCACGTGGGTAGGTGGGGTTACGCAAAAGTGGGTTTTTGGTTACAATGTATATATCCCCCACGTGCAGGGTTGAAAAATCTGGATTGTGCGGCTCGCGGTACCTGCAGTGCTTAAGAGTATCTGGTGAAGCGATATGGATTCAACAGGCTGGATTCAGGGTCCATCTTTAGGGCATGGGAAGCTCCCAGTAATATAAATTAGAAGTTCTTCTTTCTGTTGGCTACTGTATTGGGCTTCTTACCTGTTGGGACCCAGACTTCATTGTAATGAGAATTTTCACGCTTACAGGGATTTTGGCTTCCCAGTGGACAATCGTCAGTTGTATGTATATTGATGGCATCCAACAAAGAGGTTCTCAAAGTTTGGATTTACCCGCTACCAACTCGTCGGCTCACGGGTACGTCAGTTACGGTCTCAAAGGGTACGGATTTTTTCCAGGAGATTCTACAGACAAGTTCCGTGACACAATTTCATTTGGTTCCTCCATCTCTCTGCAAAAAGCCTCAGTAAGAGTCGAAAACGGAGTTTATTCTTTTACGACGTACAACTTACCCGACCGTGGTTGGAACACCAACGGTACTCTGAATTATGTGCCTAGGATCCACGAATTTGCAGTTACTTTTGCTCCAGCAGAGTCGTCTTCGAAAGCAAACCTTCTTTGGAGTTACAGGGATTCCATTTTGCTGAGAGATTTCAATGGAGAGCACATGACTGGTTTGGATTGCAACACCACTTTGGAGCAAAATGGATATACCTTGCCAGCTTCTACGTTTTGGGGAGACGGGTTTGGAGGTGGGGATGAAGAGAAGACCACCACCAAAGTCTGCTTGGATCCCGAGTCACTCAACCTGATAAGAGGAGATATTAAGAATGGTTTCTGGATTACCGATGAATACGGACCTGGGATCTATAAATTCAGTCCCGAGGGACAATTAGTGGATTTTGTGCTACCTCCAGATGCTATTATTCCATATAGAAACGGGGAAATCTCATTTTCTGCTGACTCTCCACCGGTTTATGGTACATACGACACGGGAGACCCTGACAGTGGCCGTTCCAACAACCAAGGCTTTGAAGGAAGTACTCTTTCTCCCGATGGTCGGTTTCTCTATGCGCTTTCACAGTCTGCCAACGTGCAAGAAGGTGGTAGCAAAAAGTACACAAGCTCGTATGTGAGGCTTGTAAAGTACTATGTGGCTGGTGCGGAGCCCGAGCTTGTGGCTGAGTACGTTATAGAGCTGCCAAAGTACGAAGATCCAAGCTACAGCGAATCTAAAAATCCACGCACGGCCGCCCAATCAGAGCTCATGTACCTTGAGGAAGATCTGTTTTTGGTTCTGGCTCGCGACAGCAAACGTGGGAGAACGCATGACACTACTGAATCGCTTTATCGCCACGCAGATATATACTCTGTGGCCAATGCTACCAACATTGTCGGGCTCTATGACAGCGAGGGTGATCAGATCGCCTCTGAAAAGGGGATCTTGAAAGGCGGAATCGAGCCTGCCACTCACTATTCGTTTCTGGATTACAATGACGCCACAGAATTGGCGAAATTCCGGCTTCACAACGGTGGAGACGACGATGACAAACTTTTGAACGAAAAGTGGGAAGGATTCACTCTGATTCCTGTGGTGGATGCCACAGACCGTTGGTATCTGCTGACAGTTTCCGATAATGACTTTATGACCCAAAACGGAACAATGAATTTTGGCAGATACTCATATGCAGACGATTCGGGCGCAAGTTTGGATAACCAGGCTTTGGTCTTTGAATTCGGGAAGATCAAATAGCAACAAATAGATGGTGGGAGGGGGGAGGTATTCTTGGTAGGCTCAACAGTTGTTTATTCCAAAGTAGAGTTGAAAGAATAAGCATTGAACGAGAATGTCCTGAACACAATTAGAACTGATCAGGCTGGTCCACCTTCACTAAAAATCGATATAAATTAATCTGACGTCTGACTTCGATAAATTTGGCCGCAAAATAGAATTCAGAATACTCCCACATACGTGCGAGAAATCTATTTAAAAAACGTGGCTCCTTCAATTTCGAGAGCGATACTTCATTCAGAGCTATCTACTGATGTTGAATTTCACTGTCACTGGTTGCTTCTACTAAGATGGCTATAAGGGTTTGTTGGGAGGATAGGCGAATAAATGTACTGGGTCGCAATTCGATGAATCAGAGCTCTGCCCTTTGCTTCTAGAATCTGAAAATTAGCTGTTTTTGCTTCTTTTTGGTTGCTTCGCTGTTACTGCCTTGTTTTGCAAGTCTTGTCTCTGCCATGACATGCTACCATGTTGTGCTCCTTCTTTTTTACAGTGCTCGCACAGCCAACTTTCTTAGGGTTTACATGTAATCATATGTCACGTGACGAAATTCATCTTCTCTGCCCTGCCCTCTTCCAAAAAATTTTCCAGCGAAAACCTGAGCCTTTCCTGTGCGAAACATGAAAAATAAACCACCGTTACACTTCCTTCAATATAGTTAAAGGGACTCCGTTAGTCAAGGAAATAGTCTGCAATTTCAGCTTAAAGTGATTATTCCAACACAACAATGTCTACCGAATCTGCTTTGTCCTACGCTGCTTTGATCCTCTCGGATGCCGAGTTGGAGATCACCCCAGAGAACCTCTTGAAGCTCACCTCCGGTGCTAACATCGAGATCGACAGCATCTGGGCCGGTATCTACGCCAAGGCCCTTGGTGGTCAAGACGTTTCCAAGCTCTTGGTTAACTTGTCCGTTGCCCCAGCTGCCGGTGCTGCTGCTCCAGCTGCTGCTGGTGCCGCTGCTGGTTCCGATGCTGCTGCTGAGGAGGAGAAGGAGTCTGAAGCCGAGGAGGAGGAAGATGACGACATGGGATTCGGTCTGTTCGATTAAGCGTGATGTAACAGGCATGTCAATTTGATCGGATACGTTTTGAATAAAGTTAGATGGTGTGATTAGTTTGAGGACCGCACGATCGGTTGTCGAATAGTATAATATATCTTGGTTTATTCAGATAGAAAGTGATGGAATGAGAGAGTAGTGTAGCAGGCACGGGGAAGGGAAAGTACTGTAGCTGAGTACTGTGGAGTTCATGTAAGAGAAGACTCTATTGATGAAGTCCGTCTCATTCTTGGTTACATAATAGGGACATAGGCGGGTCCTGATTGGGAAAACATCTCAACAAACATTCACTCACTACTGTTCTTCTCTCCATCTACAGCACGAACTTGAACTAGTGTGATACCTAATTAACAGAAGATATAAATTATGATAAAACTACCTAATGGCTAACAACTTATTTCTTCTTCTCAGCCTCAGCCTCAGCCTTCTCTCTGGCTCTCTTCTCTCTGATACCCTTGTACTTCTTCTCAGATCTAGCGAGTCTCAAGGTTCTGAAAGCGGTTTGCTCTGGAACAACAACAGCTCTGGCCTCAACGTCAGAAGCTGGTTGGACAACTGGGAAAGCAGAAGCAACGGAAACTTGCTCACCAGATGGCTTGGTGGCCTTGTCAAAGATGATGAGGGATTGCTTGTACTTCTCCAACTTGGCAACGTTGATGTCAAAAGTCTCGGTGGATCTGTTAACTCTTCTGTGGTCAACGGCGATACCAATGGTTCTGGCGTACTTTGGAGCCAACTTGGCAGCCTTCAACTCGGCGAGGGAGAAACCCTTACCTTCTCTAACCTTTCTGTTGTATTTGATGGTTGGGCATCTGACGGTTGGTCTGAGCGAGTCGATTGGCTTTGGGGCCACTCTCTCGGACTTCTTCTGTCTGGCTTGTCTTCTGGAGACCTTCTTACCGGCTTGGTCGAGATGGACTCTGACTCTCTCTTGCCAGTGCTTTCTGAAGTGGTTCTTTAAGATTGGAAGGTTCTTTGCGATAGCTGTAGAAAGAAGGGATCATAGTTAGTATTGTGTGCTTGTAACTTCCAAGGAACGCTTCATATTGCGTTGTGTGACATTGACTTACCCATTTCGATGTATTAACAGTACTCTTCCGATACCCTTTGTAGTAATTAAAGGTATACTATGGTTGTTAAAAAAATGAAAGAGTTTTCAAATAAATCGAATCGCTACCTGCAATGGTTGGTACAAAATTTTAGAAAAAATTTCATGAGATTATTTACTCTACCGGGGTGCTCGTGGGGCTGTTACGGGGGACTAATACCGGGAGCAGGGCGAGCGCCTGCGTGCGCGCACACAGTTTTTTGCCAGGGCACCGCCAATTCGCGCGCTGCTAGTGCTCAGATTTACGCGTGCGAATCTGAATAAAAAGCAGTCACAGTTCGCGAGTGTTTGGTGCAAGGTGTACTGGTGCTTGAGTCTGGCAAAAAAATTCATACAACTTCGCTCTGGGCGCGGCAACAGAGAGCCTCGCCCGCTGGGAATCAGTCACCGCGCAGGCACAGTTTGTTCACCGGGGAAAAATTCACACGAGAAGAAAATTTTCACGGGCCCGGCTCTTTGCAAGCAGTTTGGCTTCGCGATCTTGCAAGAGTTAGTTAGAGAAAAGATATTTCAGATTTTCAGAAGTAAAACTTACTTCACAAGCTCCCCATACTCAAGTGTCAGAACAGCTCATATACAAAGCACAGAAATCAAGATGTCTGCACAATCTGTTCAAGTATGTACAGCCAAAGTCATTAGGAATAACGGGCCGATTGAGTTGGGCGAGCTGAGAGTGAAGTCAAGTGGGAATGAAGTGAGAAAAATGGATTGAATGAACAACGAATATGTCCACCTAAATGGGCTCAAATGGCCCTTCACACTGTTTTGTTTCACAAAAGAGTAAAACAAAACACTCACAGCTCCCCGGCTGCCGTCAAAACGTCATCTCACAACATCTACTAACATATTTTTTACAGACTTTCGGTAAGAAGAAGAACGCTACTGCCGTTGCCCACGTGAAGGAGGGTAAGGGTCTCATCAAGGTGAACGGTACCCCAATCACCCTTGTTCAACCAGAAATCTTGAGACACAAGGTGTACGAGCCATTGCTCTTGGTTGGCTTGGACAAGTTTGCCGGCTTGGACATCAGAATCAAGGTCACCGGTGGTGGTCACGTGTCGCAAGTTTACGCCATCAGACAGGCTATTGCTAAGGGTCTCATTGCCTACACTGCTAAATACGTGGATGAGTCCTCCAAGAACGAGTTGAAGAAGGTCTTCACCTCTTACGACAGAACCTTGTTGATTGCCGACTCCAGAAGAATGGAGCCAAAGAAGTTCGGTGGTCGTGGTGCCAGAGCCAGATTCCAAAAGTCTTACCGTTAAGCCCGGTTTGTCTGGTTTGGCGTTGTGTTTGTGGGGTGTACTCTGCAGGCTTGCGATATTTAGTAATGGTGGATAATGTATCTGCGTCTGAATAGACGAGCGAAGCGAGTGAATAGACGAGCAAAGCGAGTCTGATATATATTGTAATATCACTTGGATGTGAAATAAGACATAGACTTGCAACGCAAGTTTATGGGATGTAAGAAGAGTAGACCCCAATGCAACAAGGTGGTTCATGCGAATGCTAGTCGGAGTCCTCAGATTCAAAGCCTTGGGTCTCGAGAAGAGCTGGTCAACGAGTGAGCTGTACCATGGCAGAATCAAGTTCAGAAGTCGAAAAAGAGAGAGACCGCTCGAGACCGCTCGTTTTTAAAACGCCCATGCCCCAAAAGACTTGATACCTTCAAATCACGAGCAAAGTCTTGACGTGATTAAGCTGCAGACATTACACTTAAGCTGAAATGGTATTGAGTTCTCAGCCTTTGAAAACGAATTACGGTGTGTTCAGTCCACCAAGAACCCCACACAGATAGCGTGGCAGTGGCTCGCGGTATGAAGCCGTGACTAAGAATAGCTGGTTATCTGCTTTGGTCTCGGATTACGTACGTGACCCTATTTATCACCAAGACAATTAATTTCTCGCGGAAAGTAGGTCTTGCGTCTGCACAGCCTGGAAAGTCACCAACTGGTAGCACCATCAAGTTATGCTGAAAGATGTTTTGCAACGAATGCGATCCACGGAAGACTATCAACGACGGCGCGGGCTGGTCGATCTCACTCTGGGTTCCTCACGTAAACTGTGGTATGGTTCCGCTCTGTACACCCATATGCGAGACTCCTAACTTTTGGTGACTCCTCGCAACTGACTCGCGTCACTCGTCATGTACTTGCGCTTACGTAATTAAATTAAATTCTTATTTTTTTCGATTTTCATTCAATTTTTCTAAATTAGCTCGACTTCTGCGAATTAATCAATTTGAGTCACTATATAAAATCCGGTTTTTCCTTTTCTGCTTTGATTTGGTCCATCTGTACACGTTATTCTGCGAGCTTATCCCAAAACAACAAATCGTCGATCACAAAATGCACTACGCCCTTTCACAATCACACAAACACATGGTGGAGGACCACCTGAAGGACACCGATCCAGAGGTGGCCTCGATCATCCAGGACGAGATCGAGAGACAAAGACACTCGATCGTGCTCATTGCCTCCGAGAATTTCACCTCGACTTCGGTGTTTGATGCTCTTGGAACCCCAATGTGCAACAAGTACTCCGAGGGTTACCCTGGCGCCCGTTACTACGGTGGTAACGAGCACATTGACCGTATGGAATTGCTCTGTCAAGCTAGAGCTCTCAAGGCTTTCAATGTCGACCCAGAGAAATGGGGAGTCAATGTCCAAACTCTTTCCGGATCCCCAGCCAACCTGCAAGTCTACCAAGCCATCATGAAGCCACATGACCGTTTGATGGGTCTGGATTTGCCTCACGGAGGTCACTTGTCCCACGGGTACCAAACCGACACCCGTAAGATTTCTGCCGTTTCTACCTACTTCGAGACCATGCCATACCGCGTGGACCTGGAAACCGGAATCATTGACTACGATATGCTGGAAAAGACCGCCGTTCTGTACCGTCCAAAGGTTTTGGTGGCCGGAACCTCTGCCTACTGCCGTTTGATTGACTACAAGCGTATGCGTGAGATTGCTGATAAGGTTGGCGCCTACCTTGTTGTCGACATGGCCCACATCTCGGGTCTCATCGCTGCTGGCGTGATCCCATCGCCTTTCGAGTACGCCGACATTGTCACCACTACCACCCACAAGTCGCTCAGAGGTCCAAGAGGAGCCATGATCTTCTTCAGAAAAGGTGTCCGTTCCGTGAACCCAAAGACTGGAAAGGAGATCTACTACGACTTGGAGAACCCAATCAACTTCTCTGTGTTCCCAGGACACCAGGGAGGTCCTCACAACCACACCATTGCTGCTCTTGCCACCGCCTTGAAGCAGGCTGCCACTCCTGAGTTCAGAGAGTACCAACAGCAGGTTCTCAAGAACGCCAAGACGCTAGAGGCCGAGTTCACCAAGCGTGGCTACAAGCTCGTCTCGGACGGTACCGACTCGCACATGGTTTTGGTGAACCTCAGAGACAAGGGTATCGACGGTGCCAGAATTGAGACTGTCTGCGAGAACATCAACATTGCTCTCAACAAGAACTCGATTCCAGGTGACAAGTCTGCTCTTGTTCCAGGAGGTGTCAGAATTGGAGCTCCAGCCATGACCACCAGAGGTGCCAGCGAGGAGGACTTTGTCAAGATCGTGGAGTACATCGACAAGGCTGTTCAGATCGCCAAGCAGGTGCAGAGCAGTCTGCCAATCGAGGCCAACAAGTTGAAGGACTTCAAGAAGTTGGTTGGCGAAGGATCCGAGGAATTGAGCGCTTTGAAGAGGGAGGTGAGCGAGTGGGCCGGCCAGTTCCCATTGAGTGTTTAACTTACGAGCGAGGCAACAGACGAGCCAAACTAGTCGTTTCTGCTTGACAAGGAACAAGTATTGACTGATCCCCGATCGGCTCTGTATGCAACATTCGGCTAGCTTGGGTAATTAGATTACTCACTTTGTGCTTAATTGCTTGTGAATAGTTAAATAGAGGGTTTAATATTTCAAGGACTAGAAAACTTCAAAGCGTGGTAGAGTTGTTTGATCATACCTTGTGGTAGTATCTCCGCAGGTTTGATTACTCGTGGCAGGAAGAGACCGAGAAAGTATGTGAGAGTCTCAAAAATCTGATGTCTCCATGTTCACCAATGTTGCATAGACAAAGCAAATAGTTCTCGAGAAGCAATCATTACTTAATGTTTTTTTTCTTCCATACAAACGATCAACTGCCGAGAAACTCAGCCTCTGTTGGATTCTCGTGCTCATGTAGACAATAACATGCCTCGTTTCGTTAGTCATTTACTTGGTCTCCTCATAGGCCTTCTTGATTGCCTCGAAACAACCATCCAGCTCCTCCTTTCTCTCTCCAACGGCACTCACACCCATGTGACCGACTCTGAAATACTTGGTCCTGTAGTCACCGTAGATACCAGTAGCCAATGTGTAACCGTTCTCTCTCACCTTGCCCAGGAACTTGCCTCCATCGAGACCTTCTGGGAAGTAAATCACAGAAAGTCCATGGGCGGCAACGTCTCTGGAAGTTGGAACCAGCTTGAAGCCCAAAGATTCGATCTTGTTTTTGAAAGAGGTGGAGGCCTCAGCGTGAGCTGCAATAGTAGCGTCCACACCTCTGGCAAGGATCTCTTTCAAGGCCACGTTGTACGCATGGACCAACTGAATGGCTGGAGTAGCAAAATAGAGACCCGATCCGGACTCGTATGCCTTCATGATTGGCAGCCATTTCTTGATCGAGGAATAGTAAGAAGCAGGCTTCTTTTTGCTGAGGGCTTTATCGAGGGCCCTTTTGGAAGCGAACGAAATTGAGAGACCGGCTGGAACACCAATGGCTTTTTGCGAAGCAGTCAATGCATAATCGATTCCCCAGTTGTCGAATTCCAGTTCCTCACAACCAGTAGCACAAACACCGTCCACGACAATCAGAGTTTCCGGCGAGGTTTTTTTGACCGCACTGGAAATGGCCTGCACGTCAGATAAAACACCAGACGAAGTGTCGGTTTGAGTGATGGTTATGAGATTGTATGGCTTTCCGGCAGACTTTGCCTTTGTGAGTGCCTCTTCCACTGCAGAGAGCTCCACGGCATCGCCAAAATTCTTTTGTTGCACAATGTCTACATTGTCACAGTAAACGTCAAGGGCCTCTTTCAAATGCTCGGAAAAGAATCCGGTCGAAACCACCAATGCGCGATCGGTTTGCTCCAGGAGATTTGCACCGGTTATGTCCCAGCCAAGAGTTCCCGATCCCGACAGAACAAAACCTTGTGCCTCAGGATCCGAGGACTTGAACAGCTTACGGGTGTTCTTTAGAGCCTCTTGGAACACAGCGACGAACTCTGGAGAGCTGTGCGACTGAGATGGCGTCGACATGGCCGACAGAACACTGTCGCTGAATTCGATCGGACCGGGAATGAAAGTGAGCTTTCTTGAAGACATTGGGGCGATTTGAATGGTTGGGGTGATGTTTTTCGTGCTGGAAAAAACAGATCTCTGGAATAGACGGAATGTGCTTTTGAGCATTGATTTGAATAGGGCCAGCAATTGGGGTATTTGTACACCCAGAAAAGAGTGTCGGCAAACTGAACGAAAAAATACAGATCGTTGAGTGGGGTAGAGCACGACTGAGCGCGTGGGGAGAAAAGTAGGTCACGGGATGAAATTTCCGAAAAAGGTGGGATTTTTTCAAACGGTTCACCGGCACTCGCTGACGTTACTGGTTATGTCAGCTTCACGAGAAGTTGGAAAGTCTTCCCAGAAAAAAAAATACTCGAAGAGAATCAGTCTTTTTTGAACACGCTTCGGGCGCAGTAATCGTCAGTGCAATAGCCATTCCCACTGCAACTTGTCGCCCATTCACCACTCATGATCACTGACGCACAACTTAATTACATGGCCATTGCCTTTGGCGTGGTCTCCATGGGCTTGGTTCTGTGTTACTCGTTGATCGAGAACAACTTCAAGGGAGACCAAGAGGAGTCAAAGCTGGAATAGACGTGGTAATTGCCCCGAAATGGGAGTTTCTGAGTTACTAGATGTTATGAAGAGCTCATCAATGTTCGAAGCAGCTTTCTCGTGCTCGAGTAGAGTCGCTTAAAATAGGTTTTTCCGTGGCACTTGACAGCTGGCTGAGTTCTCAATTAGTTACTGACTGATTGGGGGTGTCCCTGAAATGGTTCTTGGATTGGCCGGATCGGCCTTTTGAATTGCCCTATGTATGTCTAACGTGATATATATTAATACTGTACACATGGAGACAACGTAAACCGTTCATCCTCAGGCACAAGAAACATAAAAAACCAAAGCAGAGATGAAAAAAACACGTAACAACACAAAAGCCATATTGTTATGGTACAGTAACGACCCCTAGAGTGACTGATAGGTGGACATTTCATGGAGAAACCAAGGCAAAGCCAAAGGAGAACCGGGCAATGCCTCTCAGATCAAATGCAAATGTCATATTTCTTGGTTGAGTTTTCTTTGTTCATAGTTCTGCGTCGAAAAAGTCGGCTAGCAGACTCTTGCTCTTCTCGTAACATTCTAAAGCGTTATCGAAAGCTGCGCGGATGCACACGATCCAGTCGTTCACGGTTTTAGCGTTGGCTGCCTTCTCAAAGTCATCAGAACTGATCTTGTTGCCGTAGTTTTGTATTCTTTCACACTCATGTTGAACGTTCTGTAGCCCCAGGGCTGCAGCAGAGCCCTTGAGATAATGGCCCAGCGAGGATAGTCTTTTCAAGTCTTCCTCAGTTGGCTCAGAATGGTCCAGCAATTCGGAAATTTCGTCGAAAATTCCCTTAGCCTGTTCCACGAAAGTTTGAACCAATGACAAGGCAAACCCTTCTTCATCTTCATCCATCATCAAGAGTTCCTGGAAAATGGTCCAGTTGATCAACTCTGAGCTCTCCAAAGTTTCTTGAGTCACCGACATATTTTCACGTTCGTTCTTCACTGTTAAAAGTCTTCAACAAGCCCGCAAAGACAGACACGCCGTGTCTCTTTCTCCAGAAATACGTTTGAATGTAAACGATTGCAACCTGTCCAGCAGCTGCCTTGATGTTGTCTCTGTGGGGTACCAAGTGAGGTTACATACTTTGTAGGCGTTTTGAAAATTTGCCTAGAGAAAAAAACATCCACACACAATCGAGTTCACCGGGGTCACGATGACCCTCATCACGTGATCTTACTATGACGTAATTTTTTCTTCCTCGCCGCAGATATTATGCACATGGGAGAATAGGCCCGGACAAGCCACTTTGAGTGATGTCATTGCCACCATTCGGCGACAATTTAGCCGGGAGGAGAACACCTTTACCAATGGCTGGTTCAGCTGAGGCATTTCTTTATTATATTAGGTAATAGGCAGGCAGCTCATACTGATTTCAACGGGGGGTGACAGTTATCGCGGAGTCTTATTGGAGCTAAAACTCTATTCGAATTATTTTCAATACTAGTTCTGCAAGGGTTCTGTGATGTAGTGCCGTCAAAGGAGGCTCTTTATGGCTCTGGAGTTGTATGCCTGAGAATCACAAGAGACGCAAGGCACGTGGAGAATAACATTGTTCTGCTCAACCTTGTGAGTAATGATGTCATACTCGCGGTCTCACGTCGCACCGCTATAGATGAAATGTGGTTTGATTGAGTTTCTTGATTTACTGATTACGAAGGTTCCCGATTGGCAGATAATGTGAGTGTTCTGATCAAGCTCAGGGTGTCAAGTCACAGTTGAGTTTGTGGAGAACAGAAAAGGGAGAAGGTAGAATCTTGAGTTCTTTCCATAAAGAAGTCAACGAATGATGACTTGACGTGCAATCCATTGATGGCCAATTGCCGGCGAAGGTCTCTGCCTGTTTAGTTGGTGTCTAGTGATCAATCGTTGGCCGCATAATTGAATAATGTTTGTGCGCGTGATGTGGCCATCAGGATTTGGGGGGTGTTGGGTATGGTTTCATGAAGCTACGTGGCACGTGATCTTTCTTGTCTTGAGGATGCAAGTGAAATCTCGCAGACTTATTTTGAAAATCCGGGAATTTAAATTTTGGAGAGATGTTCTCGATCAAGTATCAGAAAGTTGCCTAGAACTGATTTCTCACATTTCGTCAACACAACGTAGATGGGGCCACATCAGAAACGAAAGCCCGACACGTGTGTCAAGGGACACAGACCATCCATCGATTGAACTGCCCAACGTTCGAGATGCTTAATACTTTGCTGATGGCTCACAGGAAGAGCTCGTCTGCGTGAATCAACTGATAGAAACCTATCAAAAGTGGGATTACTTTTGAAGTACAATGTTTTGATTGTCGTTGAGTTGCCAACGTTTGTTGAGGTCGACCTTGATTTTATGACTGATGTGCTCGTTTGTGTCCTCGCAACAGACCTAAGCAAAGTATGCTGATTGATTACCGAATCTCGCCAATTTTGAAAGAAATTTAGCACTCAAGAAGACGCTGTAAGCAAAATTATTTATGATGCATGCCAATCTTTCCTGAATCATCTGTGGCGAGTTCACGAAATCCATCTTCAGTACCAAACTCATCTCCAGCGCATCTTCCGAATGCGGAAAGTAATGCTGTTGATAAGAATTCGTGCGATGCACGACTTCGATAAACGTTTTTTTATTCTTATAAGTTTTTTCGAGGTGCGACTACAAAGGCAGGCGCATTCAGTTGCCGCGATTAAGGGCGCATTTGACTGCTGCGTTTCGTTTGAAAAGATCCGCTTTCTGACCACATCTAGTTTTAAGTGGTCCCATTTTACCAACATTGAAAAGAAACCATCTTAAACACAGCTTTACAACTACAAACAAACACCATGTCCAAAACTGTCCTGATTGTTGGCTGTGGAGTCTTTGGATTGTCCACTGCGCTCGAATTGGTCCAGAAGGGCTACGACGTCACGGCTATTGATGCATACGAGCCCCCATCGCAATGGTCTGCAGCAAATGACTACAACAAGATCATCAGAACCGAGTACACCGACATGCTCTACTCCAGGATGAGTATCGAGGCTGTGAATATGTGGCGGTCTGACCCGCTATTCGCTGGGATTTACAACGAGTGTGGCCGTGTGATGATCACTCCAGCCCACCATATTGGTAGACAGAAGTTTGAGCGCAAAGGTATTGCAAACTTGAACCTCTTAGGCGAAGGCTTCAAAATTGAGTACTTCAAGGGAGGAGAGCCTTTGGCTTCTAAGTTCAAGCAGCTGTCTTACAACACCATCAGCGAAACCACGGGATCCATATACAACCCTGAAGCTGGCTTGGCTCACGCTGCGAACGCATCTGCTGCCGTTTATCGCAAGTGCAAGCAGCTTGGTGTCAAGTTTGAGTTTGGCGATGCGGGCAGGGCGACCGGAATCAAAATTGGCAGAGACGGAAAAACACAGGTTGAAACGGCGTGCGGCTCGAGAAAATCGGCCGAACAAATTCTAATTGCTTGTGGAGCTGCTACGGCCTCTATATTGGACCTCAAAAACCAACAGGCGGCCACTGGTCTGTTCGTAACACACATCAAGTTAACTCCGGAGGAGTACGAGTTTTACAAAGACATGCCCATTCTTTTCGATGCAGAAATGGGATACTTTTTTCCTCCTGATCCTCTTACTAGAAAACTGAAAATCGCACTGCCAGGATCTGGGGCTTCCAACTTTGTCGCCAACCCCCACTCAAGAAAGGGCGAGAATTCGCAGATTTCTTTGCCCAGATACAAAAACATGAATCCGAGTGACACAATGCCTCGAACCTGTGTTAAGGAGGCCAAGCAAATCTTGGGAAAATACTGTCCTGAGTTGGCGTACCACGAGCTTATCGACAGCAAGACCTGCTGGATCGCAGATACCGAAGACTCTCACTTTATCATTGATCGTGTTCCAAACCATCTGAATCTGTTTGTTGCTTCCGGCGACTCAGGACATGGTTTCAAGTTCTTGCCCAACATCGGTAAGTACATTACTGCCAAATTGGAGGGAACTTTGGACTCCCAAATAGCACAGGTTTGGCGGTGGAGGGAGGAAATGAGCGAGTTCGATCCCACGAAGTGTGACTGGAGAGTGGTCAACGAGTTCCCGGACTTGAAAGACGTTGACTGGCTCGACGAAACTGTCAAAGCCAAGTTCTAGAAGAGACCTCAGAGTCACAATTCAAAAGTTGGCTGTGCAAATCGATCTATATTCCCAAAACCGTCACGCGAATAGGATTATGTAAATGAAAATTTCAATTCTATCTCTAGATCTCTTTATCTACTGTAAAAGTTCGTAAATGTCGCCCAATTTGTCAGCAAAGTAGGTCGGTTGTTCCGAGGCATCGAGAGCGTGAATCTTGTCGACGGTCTCAATGCCTGTGAGAACCAGCAGAGTGGCCAGACCACCTTCGCGGCCAAACTTCATGTCGGTGTTGAGTCTATCGCCAATCATGATGGAACGTGACCTGTCAATGTGATGTTTCTCGACGATTGCGTCCATCATGGCTGGATTAGGCTTACCGCAGCTCGAGAGTGGCTCCCTTCCCGCGGCACATGCCACGGTCTCGACGCACGAGCCGGCTCCAGGTAGCTTGAAACCTTTTGAAGGGAAGGTAGAGTCGATGTTAGTAGCGATAAACGGGATTTCTGGCTTCAAAAGATACTGCAAAGTCACAGAAAGTCTATGGTAGTTGACCTTGAGGTCCAGACCCACCACGACAGCTCCGACTTGCGGATCAAGGTTATAAAGCAGTGAGTTCTTGTCGTCCAAGTCAAGAGGTTCATCCAAACGAGGATCAGTACCACCCAAAGTCTCGTAACCAACTGCTGCAAGTTCATCCTGGATACCAGACTGGCCCAAAACCCAGACTTTTTTATCCTTTGGCAGCTTCAAGATGCGCTCCAAATACACAGCCGTGGCGAAAGAACTGCTGAAGATCTCATCCTTGGTCACCTTGAGGCCGAACTTCTCGAATTTGGAAACATAGTCCACTCGGGACTTGGTGGAGTTGTTTGTCACAAAGATGACTTTTTTACCGTGTTGTCTCAGCAGGTTCAAAGTCTCCACCACTTTTGGCAGCAGATGGTCTCCGAGCCACAGGACTCCGTCACAATCAAAGAGGAATGTATCATATTTCGAGAGCAAGAACTCGACTTGTTCCTTAGAGCTCACTTTAACAGACATGGTGTGTATGGTAGACTCGGCAGCTCGAAATGAAGAGAGGACACTGATAAAGTTGTCACATCATTTATCGGTTGTCGGCCGGACAATACTGGAACGAGAAATTCTGGGATATCGCGGGGTCGTGCGCGTCGATCGACCGCACCTGCCTACTTTGGAGATTACTTGTTTGGGAAGTCTTTTTTTTGGTTTTCCTCTCCACCTTGGTTCAGAAAAACATAACTACGCTCAACCAATTGGAAATGCTCTTAAGTCAATTAGCTTGACCACAAAGACATATCGAACATAGAGAATATTACAATACAATCAACTACAATGGCACACCACCAGGACTTACCACCAGTGGGCGGATATGAGAGGATCCAGTGGAAGCGGAATCTGCCGTCTAGAGGGTTCCGCCCAACTGTTTGGCTGGCCATGTTGGTGACCATGTCATCCTATGGTTTTTACAAGGTCATGGAGGGAAATAGAGAAGTTCAGGAACTTTCCAGGGAGAAGCTGTGGGCTAGAATCCACCTTCTGCCCGTCTTGCAAGCCGAGCAGGACCGAGACTTGGTCAGAAGAACTCTGAGTCACTACAACAGAGAGGCCGAGGTGATGAAGGACGTTCCTTGGTGGGAAGTCAAGTCCACTTACAGCGACAAGGACAGGTTTGCCCCTCCTCATACTGTGGTGTTTGGCAAGCAGCTCGACTCTAACGGGTTTTTGTGGAACGCCAACTCGAAAGACAGGCAAAGCGATAAGTAGGGCAGGTCGGGCTCAAGCTTTCGTCCTGCATATGGGATATTCCTTTGGTTGGCCACCACCGTCCAGTTTCCAGCTGAATTGACTCGTCAACATTATTTATTACCTATCATTACCAGTATTATTTATTTATTTATTTATTATTATCTATTTATCAGTCCAGATAACGAATCATCAACCTGACATTTCCTTCACAAGAACAACTGCGTCTCCGCTTGATGCGTGATTGATTTCAAAGCTCATAATTGTCCATATTCCCTCATAATCCTGCGATCTTATCTGATTACACTATTGAAAATACGGCTGTGCTGCTGCGATTTCGCTAAAAAAACTACTTGCACCACAAAATCAAGATATCAACAAAAAACAACAATTGAAAAGGCAAAAAAAAACCTTTGAAGACCCTTTTGGTAACACACTCTTTTACCTATTGAACTCCGTTTATATACCTTCCCAGTCCACTGCAATTTTTCTGGATCAACGTCCCCGCGATGGCTCTTCTCACCACAAAGTCGCTGTTAGTGGCTCTGCTGGTAATCAGCAGGCTGTATAGCGTTTTTCATGGGATTCTTTCTGATTGCGACGAGGTGTTCAACTACTGGGAGCCTCTCAACTTCCTGACTAGGTACTTTGGCAAACAAACCTGGGAGTATTCTCCCGAGTTCTCGATCCGGTCCTGGGCGTATCTGGTGCCGTTTGCGGTGTTCAAGTACCCGTTGAGATTAGTGCAGTCTCTGGTTTCTCCGGATTTTGCTGTGCCACCATATGTGCAATTCTACCTCGTGAGATTGCTAATTGCCTCTTTTTCGGTGGCTGCTGAGGTCAATCTTGCGAACGCGCTCAGATATCTGTCCCCGGAGGCTTCCAATTGGTTCTTGGTGCTTCAAACCGTGAATCCAGGCATGTCCCATGCTTCTATCAGTCTCTTACCAAGCACTTTCAGCATGGTGTTACAGATGTTCGCCACGGCAGGTGTTATCAATTACTTGAAGTATGACAAGTTTCTTTTGAAAATTGAGAAAAACATCGATGAAAAGCTGAGTTCGCTTTTGAAGGCCCACAAGAAGGAAAACGACGAGAGCTTGAAGTTACTGAATCACATGTACAGCGAGTCTTGGCAGTCAATTCAACGACACTTCACAATCGTGATGGCCTCGACGTGTCTCGGAGGATTTTTGGGCTGGCCATTCTCGCTTGTCCTGGCTGCACCGTTCATCACATACGTCACAATCACTATGATCGCCAGAAAAAACTTGAAGCAGCTTGGGTTCTATCTTGTCGTGGGCTTCAGCGCAGCGTTTTCGATCTCCATGCTCATTTCTCAGACCGATTACCTCTTCTATGGCAAGCCAACACTTGTCTCGTTGAACATTATCTTGTACAACGTGGTTCATGCGTCCAGTGAAACGGGTCCTAACATCTTTGGAACTGAGCCATTGAGCTACTACATCAAGAATTTGTTGATCAATTTCAATTTTGCACTTCCTTTGGCTGCTCTTGGGCTTGTGACGCTCAGATCGTCCACTTTCGGCAAGTTTGACTATTGGCAGCTGAGAACATTGCTTGCTCCAGCAGTGGTTTGGTGTGGCATCTTTTGGAGTCAGCCACACAAAGAAGAGAGATTCATGTACCCGATCTACCCGTTGATCACCATGGGAGCGGCCATGACCATTTCCCAGCTGACTAACCTGATTGGCTACTCCAACATCATCAACAAGTCATACACCGCCGTCTCGAAGACCTGGATTTTCCTGGTTATTTCTACAGTCTCGATTCTCAGAATTATCGCGCTGGTGCAGAATTACGGCGCACCACTTACAGTCTTCAGACATTTGCCTGCACCTTCCAGCTCCTCTGGCATTGAAAATGTGTGTGTTGGCAGAGAATGGTACCACTATCCATCTTCTTTCTTCCTTCATGACAACCAGAGGCTTCGTTTTGTTGAAAGCGGTTTCAAAGGAATGCTACCCGGAGACTTCAATGAGCCAGCCAAAAAGTCATTCAGAGGCATTGCTGAGTCTGCATCCTCGATCCCGAATCACTTCAACAACAAGAACCAGTATAATCCCGACTTGGTGACTCCTTTCGTCGAGTGCGATTACTACTTTGACCTGAATATCCCGGTGAACGCAGAGGAAGGCGAGATTGCGATGTTTGCAACAAACGAGACGTCCGGACACGTGACCAGTGTGCAGGAGAGTTGGGAGGTGGTTAATTGTGCTGACTTCATTGACTCTGAGAGCGATGACCCTTACAGGTTGTTGTATCTTCCGACTATTGAAGAAGTCTCGCATGCTTGGCATGTTGTTAGCAAATTGTACCAAAGAGTGATCCAGGATGAGAAGTACCAGAAAATTGTCAGGACTGTCAGTGAGACAAGGCTGTATCTGCAGCAGAACGAGTATTACAGAAAGGTCGTCAATGATGAGAGAGTTGTGAATGCGAAGAAATATGCTGAGGAGAAAGCCAAAAATTACTTCGAACAAGCTATCGAGAAACTTCCTTGTGCGAATATTGAGATTGATTTATATCAGGGACAGGAGTTTCATTATGAGACGACATTCCCAAAAAGAAGTTCCGAGGCAATTGAGGATTCCCAGTGTGGAAACTTTAAGCTGAATATCGCCTTGGGAGAAAAACGGTACAACAAAATGTGCTTGGCCAGAAAGCTTTGATGTGTATGTAAATATAGTTGATATTTAGGATGTGAAACATTCAGCGGAGTCGTGAACACCACCGCTATCGCCAGAGTATTAAACACCACTTGCTGGAGCTCAGGACCAGAGCTAGTGGCTGGAGTTTTACGGTGATCAGGGGGCTCGATACAGTGTTAGCCTCAGTGTGCGTAAGGTTTTGATTTGTTTGCGGGTGGTGGTAGATGAGTACTGATTGAGAGAGAGAAGTGTTGGGGTATTCAAAAATGGCCGATAGGACGCGATATTTGCTACTAAAATGGCACAGACATCACTTGGTGGGAATGTTCAGTGGCATAAAAGACTCATTGCTACTCAGTAATACCATTTGGCACTTGACTTTAATCATCGGTACTTCTATCTAATTGGACATGCAGGGATTACGGACTAGTCAAGGGCACTCAGATGGACCAAATGCAGCTGAACAGAACTTCCTCGACTGATGATTTCCCCAAATGGACGTCAACTTTACGTAGCGTATCAAGTAACCATCTTGGCCGAATAAAGAGGTTCAGATGTATGTCGATCCGGTCTCTGTGGATTGTATCGCTGGAATTCATGCCTCGCTTTGCTCGCCACACACATCAAGCAAAACTCTTCAACTCGATGTGCCCCTCCTGCTCGTGTTCAACAACTTCCCCTCCCTCTCCCAGCTTCACCAGTCTCTCCAACTTCAGCTTTTCGTCCTCGCCACTCATCTCCACAAACTTTTTGAAACAGCCGGGCGAAAACTTGATCAACTCCAACAACTTGGCGTGCAAATACTCTTGATATCTGTGTTGACTGACTTCGTCAAACCACAGCAAAATCGGCACCGTCAGCTTGAGCGAGCTGTCGATCTGCTTCTCCTCGCCCAGCGCCTTTGTCAACGTCACAAGAACCTCCAAAACCACTCTTGGGTCCTTCATTTCGCCACCACTGAGCATCTGGACCAATTTTGGAACCAGTTTCGCCAATATCAACCCGTTTGAGCCCTTTCCGTTCTCCTTGATCAGCGTTCTAATCGTCTGAGCAGCAATCGTCGTCAGAGTTGTATCATCCGAAACAAGGCCTCCGACAAGATAGTCAGAGATAGAGTCACATTCAGCATCATCCAGCTGCAAGTCATCCACCGTCGTCACCAAAATGTACACTGTGAGCATCGAATTGCCCTTGCTGACGCTCAGAAAGCGTCTGATCGACCAGTAAAACTGCACAAGACTGGCATTTCCAGGCTCTAGATCGTTCAAACTAGCCACCGTGCGCTTCAAAGTCGGCAACAGCACCGCCACGATCTCGCTGTTATTAAGCTCGTAGATCAAAACAAAAGCGTAGAGCACACAGCAATACAGATCAACTCTGATCACATCGGGCAGATACTCCACCAATCTCAGCGAGATATCGAAAGCTTTCTTCACCAAAATCAGATCAGATCCACTGAGTCCTCCCAGCTTTGCCAAATCAACCTCACGGTCACGCAAGAATGGCAAAATCCGAGTCACAGCAAGCACATTGATTCTTAGCAACTCAAACAGCTTATCAACGTCTTTGTGAAGCTGCTCAGAATCGCCAGAATTGATCCTCTCTTTCTTGAAGTAAGCCTCAAACACACTGGCAGCCACGTCCAGAAGCCGCACGCGGAACCAGCACTCGCTGGTAACAGCCACCAACCGATCCAGAACGTCCACGAGCTCGCTGAACACACAGTCTTCGAAAACAGCCTCCACAGCCTCGTCCAGCCTCACAATTCTCTCCAAAGCGCCCAAAACGCGAACATCCGTATCTGTAGGACCCGTTTCGGGCTCCATACGAACCAAATGCTCCACACACTGGCCGAAGAGCACAAACAAGAAATTCCCGGTACCTGCTCCCAGGAGGTTCTTGAGCTCACCAGCATCCTGTTCAGCCACCTGCGCTACAACCTCCAAAAGATCTACCCAACAGCTTTCGTAAGTCGCCAGATCGGCACCATCGGCTTCACCAACAAGGAAATCGCTGCCATATTTCAGCATGGCAAAGTCACGCAAGGAATAGAGCCACAGTGGCACTAAAATGCCCATGTAACTCTCAGTCAGCTGCTGGAGCTCAGCCGAGTCCACATCCGTACACCGCTTACGAAGCCTCGACCACGCTTGCAGAATGAACACTTTGATGCGACTCTGAGCTTTGGCAGTCACCACAGCCACATCCCCAACCTTCAGAGGACGCTGAGACGATTCGGAATCTGGCATTTCCGACTTCATACCTCCGGACTCCGTCAAAAGACTCAATTCCTCTAAACTGCTCGTCAGAATCTTCACAATACGACTCATTCTCCCCACCTGCCCAATATTACTACTCAAAAGCTTCGAGGCAAGAACAATACCAGTACACGCGAGCTCGACGTTCGAGTCTCTGTTGAAAGCCAGCACAATGGCAGTGGTGATCCTGGCCTGCTGCTGATCTAGAAGAGACACCTCTGGGTACACGGGATCCGACATCTGCCCAAAGACGTCGATCACGTCACCCAGAAGCTTCAATGCTGCACCACGAAGCGTCACAAGACTCGATGTTGAGCACACGAACGCCACTTCCACGACATCTGCAAGCCTCGAGACGACAAACGCACGTAGCCGCTCATCAGTACGGGTTCGTGCCACCACGCGCCGCAAAAGCTCGATGATGAACAGGCGGAACCGCCAGTTGGTTGGCTCGTTCTCGAGAACCATCACCTGGACGAGCCCAGAATCAGAGGGACGAAGGCCGTTTCCGGCCTCTGGGAGCGGGATTTCCGACACAGCAGCCGCAGAGGCGTCTGTACCGTCCCCACCATCTCCGAAAGCTTCTCCTTCGTCCGACTCTTCAATACCAGATCGCGAGGTTGAGCTTGTGCGCGTTGCCTTAGTGGTGGCAGACGAGGAAATCTCGCTTCGCGCACCAGCCACATGAGCACCAGCCACACTGAAAAATCTACCACCGTTGTCAATGCGTCTCTTGAACATATCAAAGACCTCTTGGAACAGCTCGAACTTGGCAGCCGCAAACAATTTGAGTAGTCTATCCACCGCTGCAAACCGCACCCCATCATTCTCGCGGCCCCTTTTGTCCAGCGTCGCATCCACGAGCGCCGCTAGGGTCTCCTGCGCCACGCTGTGGTTGCTCTGCTCTAGCACCAGCCACAGCAGCGGCTCCAGCTGAGCCACACCCGCAACTTTATCCATCTTGACAAGCTGTGCCAGCGAGTCCAAGGCAAGCACAAAGTTCACGTGACTGGTGGTCACAGGAAACAAAACATAGGTTGTCTCATCCTCGATAGCAGAAAGGGGGATGAAAGTGGAGCTGTCCCCAGAGACACCAGTTTTGAGGTTGTTCTTGAGGTGAAACTTGATGAGCTGCAGATATTTCGAGTGAGAAACAATGGGCCCACTGCCAGCAGGGCTGACACTTTTTCCATCCTTACCACTTTCGGCGACTCCATCAAATACCACCAGTTCCTCCAACCCCTTCAACAACTCCCGCGAAATGACCTCGAAATCGCCAACCTCCAAGTTGATCAGCCCCAATACCAGGTTTTTCAACGTCTGGCGGTTCTGTGATGACCACAAACCAATGGTGGGCCCACAGCTGCTCACCAGGACTCTCACAAGCTTACTCAGCGTCGCCACAGAGCTGCTAGGCGCACCATAGTCTGCATTGCAGACCACTGTGACCGCCGCATGGGCTCCAAATTCGTCCCTAACAAACACGGACTCCAGCAATCTCAAGAGGCGAGCCAAGACTGAGCCTCCCAGCTCGCCTGCGCTCGCTTGGGCCCAGCTGGAGACTGTCACCGCCACAGCCTCCAAAGCAGAGACATGGACAAGCGGATGAGGATCGACCAGTAAGGACAACACAACATCCAGGACGGCACTCTGCTGGCCAGCCAGGCCTGAGTACTGTGCCAGCTTCGACAGGCAATGCGAGTCGAACGCACGTGATGCGGGCGCGGTGTTGTCGATCACAGATTTGATCGTCAGAGAGATCTGTGTGGCCAGGAACGACGCGTCGGCGTCCACGAGCGAGCAGCAGAGACCTATGGAATCGGCATTCAACAAAGGAAGGGTAGAGAGTACTGCGCAATCGCTGCTTCCGGCTGTGGCAGTCATCTTATCTCTCAGCGTCTTCACTAAAAGCTCGGCCACAGCAAGAGAAAGTTTGTGGCTGTGCAGGGGGTGGCTATGCATGAAGTTCAAAGCACTGTGGATTGCAACAGCAGCGTTTGCACTGGCGGTTGCAAAGTTATTTGATGAGACACTTGCGGTGGCAGCAGTGGCACCAGTCATCATTTCCACCACCGATTGCTGAACTTTTCCCGTAAGATTGCCAAAGACTAGCGCAAATATCTCAATGGAAACATCAACTATCATTTTGTCGTGGTCAACAGCGTATTTCTCGGTATCGCTGTACCCCAGACCACCCGCAGTGTACAGGTTTACCAGGTAATCGTTCAAAAACGAGTGCTGAGAGCTGTCGAAACAGACTTTCTCTAGGGTGGTGTCAAATACCGAAATTGGAGCGTAATTGCTGCGAATCTGCGTAGATTCAACAGAAACTGGATGGATGTGCAGATTGGTGCTGTCAATATCGCCAACACTCGCAGTCTTGCTTCCTTCAAGCTTTCCTGTCACCTTCACCATCAGCTCGTCCACTTTGTACCCACTCAGCTTGCTGGTGAGATTTTCGCTGCCCGTGAAGTTCCTCACGGCTTCCAGCAATATAGCAGATTTCAGGTCTCCGCCTCCTAAGTATGGCAGCAGCTTCACGTAGTTCTGGTAAATTCGTAATTTGTTCACCTTGATCACCTGGTCCAGCATTGGTGGAACGACCGCCACAGCGGCGATCTGGCCCCGCAGACTGTTGACAAACGAGAAACTCTTGCTCACGATCTGGTTGAGTTGCATCGCCAATTCGGGGGTCAGCAAAGTGCTGTGAGAACCAGACGACACAGAAGAGGAAACGTAATTCACGTAGCTCAAAAGACAAACCAGAGAATGGTTCTTGATTTCCAGAAGCTTCATGATCTCCTTGAGGTTTGTGATCCCGCCAGTTTCGTTGTACTGGACAAAATTTGCCGGCATGGAATGCGCCAACAAGTTCTTCCAATTGGTGATGAACTGAGTGCTTTCGAGTAGAAAAAAGTTGGCACTCGAAGAATCCTGCTGGGCAGCAAAGTTGAACAGCCCCATTAGGATGATCCAGCTGATCAGCTGCTTCTCATAGCTCACGTTCGAGATCAAAGTGCCCGAAGAGCTACCAAAAAGATTGCTCATGATCACCGTGGAATTGAATTTTTTGAGTAGACTGCTTGTTATCGAGAAAACCCGGAGCACAAAGTCCGAGTTGACATGCTGTTTTGAGCAGTTCGACAGCACCGAAGAGATCAAAAATGCCAGTCCGTGGTTCTCGTTGAACACGAACTCGGTGTTGGCCTTATCATCTTCGAATGAACCCAGCAATGAGCCCAGAGACTCGTCCAAAACATCATGAGCAAGTTCAGGCTTGATTCTCAAAAGCTCCACTAGTGTCTCTGTTGCCGTCACGCGCACCCTGAAGTCCTTGTGTTTGCACAATTCGAGCAGCTTGCCCGAAACCTGCACAGCCAGGTCCTCGTGGGACTCAGAGATCCCGTCTTGCTGCGACAAAACGTACTCGTCGAGGTCCACAATAAGCATCTGGACCAGTTTCAAAAGTGAAAGGGTGTACCACTGGTTGTTTTGCGAGCTAGCAGCGTCGCAAAGACTCGGGAATTTCACCACCTGAGCACCAGACTGGTTGCCAAAGACAATCTTGCTGAGAATAATCAGCTTGTTGATGTCCGAATCGGTTTCTCTTAGGAAAAATGAGTACAGACATTCCAAGTGACTGAGGACCATCGATGCTTCCTGGTTGGAGCTTCCATTGCCGATCCTAGTGAACTTTTCCTCCTTATTCACCTTGAAGGTGCTCACAAAGCCACCTTCGCCAAAAACGTGCCGGTACAAGATCCCCAAAGTATCGAAAAAGCGCAATGTCATGAAATTCACACCAGTCTTGAGCCCAGTGGAGACACTATTGGTCAGATAGTATAGGTTAGTCTTGGACAGAAACTGGACCAGAACCTCAAGAAGCCCAACGTTGACCTCCAATGGCTGGCCCTCTTTGGTGTAGTTGCTCAAAATCAAACTCAACGTGTACTCGAACGAACGGTCACTTTCTCCGAGGTTGATTCCGTGCACAATGTGATTGAAAACAAGCAAGTCCGTGAGATTCTTGGTCAGCGAGAGGCGCAGCTTTTTGTACGACGTTGCCATGGCCATGATCATTTCGTGGATGTATGGAAACGTGGAAACGAGGTACTGGTTGACGTTTGTAGCCTTCTTACTGGAAATTGAGGCCACATACTTGTCCGATTTCAGCAGCGACACAAGCATGTTGAACGAGTGTGCCACGCTCACAATCGGATAAGTGTACTGCCCTGAACTCGACTTGTGCGTCAGGGCTTTTGAGAGCTTTAAAAGACGTGAAAACAGTTTATCATCCAAAGCATTGCTACCATTATCGTTGGCCAAGATGATGTCAGCAAGCAAAACCATGTCGCAAAAGTAGTTTGCTCGGAACACATTGGCCTCAATCGAAGAATTGTAGTTGTCGTGGCACTTTATGAGATACTTGTACAAAGTGGTTAGCACAGGACCTTTGTAGGAATTGAGAAATCCGCTGAATCTGGAGAATATACCTTGCAACATCACCACTGCTAGGTGTTTAATGGTCGAAAACCACTGGTTTTTGATCGAAATCTTTTTCAAATTGGCCCCCAAGACATCCACCATTTTTGTCGTGGCATCGATCAACCGGATACTGAACTTCTCGTGGGCTTTTTGCAGCATTGTGGATACCACCAGACAGTATGTTTTAGACAGAAGTCTGTTGATTGTCACTGTCAGATGGAAGATCTCGGCCACGTCGGCAAAAGTTTGCACGAAATGATCAAGCAGCAGGTCCAATTGATCCAACAGAAACGTCTGATCCTGATTATCAAGTTCATGGCCCGCACTTTCGACGTAAACATGAACGTTGGTCAGATACGTCACCAGCGCCGAGTGGACACTTGTACTGGATTCAGCGTCGTTTTTCTGCAGCAGTAGCGGCTTCAATCGCGCAAACTCAAACTGCGTTTTGTCCATTGTGCAAAGGTGATCAGATTGGGTTTGTGTGATTGTTGGTGAGGAGAGGAGTTTGAAAGGAACGAAAACACAAACACATGGCCTTTTGGATCAAATTATCGCCTTTATTTTTTCGAGGCGAAAAACGCTGATTACGTAGTAAGTGGGGTAATCAAGAGGGGTTGGGGAGCGCAGGGGAGCAGAGTGGATGGAGACCGAGTGTGTGGCGTGTTTTGGAGAGCTTGTGTACTGCCTGGTATGTAAACACACTGGCTTGTGTGATTGTGCAGTGTGCTTCGTGAACAGATCGAGGCCCTTTTGCTCAATATAGACCTTACATTGAGCGTCCGTGCTGTCAACTCCCCCTGCAAAAAGCGACACCCTTACACCTGTGTTTTTGAATTTTTCAGGGGTGTAGATCTGATTTTTATTTTTTTTATAAATCGTCTCAGATCTGCTCTTGACCTCCCCAGTCTTGTTATCGGCCGCCCATCACATGTCTGTGAACAGCCCATTTCAACGTCTCAGCACGGGTGTTGATCCAGAGTCTACGCTGGCGCGACACCAACGGCAGCTTGCTGCTCTGGTAGAGAATCACGTGCACACTCTGCTGTCTTCCGGATCTCGCTACAATAATGAAAATCACATCAGAAATGCCAATAAACGCAATGGGATCTTGGAAGATGCATTTGAGGTCTGGCTAGACGATCTGAATGGCCACAACACGCTGGTACCTGACCAAGACTACGACATTCATACAAATGAGTCACCAGAAGCCGTCCAAAAAGAGTGTCTCGCAGACTACCAAACTTTGCAATCGGGTCTAGAGATTGTACCTTGTGAGCACCAGTTTACAGCAGATCAGTACCAAAAGTTCTCAGATACGCATGATAATCCGCTTTCTTATGCTTGGGACCAGCACATCAGCTTGAGTGGGTCTATTTTCCACCATAATGTGGGCATTCTGAACAGTCTGCTTCATCTACACGTTCTTCGAGGAGATTGGACTACGAGTTACCGGATTTTCTGTCTCTTGATTCGGGTTTATGGGGCAGATACGAGAGATCTGTGGCCATTTGGGCTGGAAATATTGCGAAACTTGAGCGAGGAGGAATTCGTCAACCTGGCGAAGCAGCAAAACCCTGACCTGCAAATGAATGACACTCTAGTGCAGGTATCGAGATCTCGAAACGCTGTGATTTCGTCGCGCTTCCTTGGCGAAATGGACAGCAGTTCGGTGGTGAGAGCTTCACGGCCTTATCAGAGCAAAATTTTACGATTTCTGCGATTTATGCAAAACTCTCATGATTTCAAGTTGTCTGAAATTACAGGAAAGTATCCAAACCAAGTGGTAAACAATAGACTGGACGATAGGCTGGATCCAGACAGGAGAGACTACCAATCGGAGCAAAGACTCCGACCGCAGACGGCGCCGCTGTTCCGATCAGGGTCCAAAACGCACTTGGCGATGTACACAAGGGCATTGTTATGGGAGCTCACTATCTCTGGTCGTTTTGAGGAATTCCACGAGCTCGTAGAGACTTTGAGAGTGAGTGCTCCGGGTAACAAAGATTCGGTTGTTCAGTATCTGGTGGCTTGCAACAGATTTATAGAGGCGATCTATACGTTTGCGAAGGTTGAATCTGGGCAGGCGGGAGCTAGTCAGGCCAGAGTTTACGAGTTGTTAGACGAGAGTGCCATCGAGTACGAGAAGCTGAGAGGTATGGAGTTCGATGGTGACTTGGAGGGATATCTAACGGAGATTGAAAACTTCAGAAACGAGGTTTCCAATTGGGAGAGGAGCGAGAAGAAGATGGAGACAAGGTCAGAGTCTGATGACTCGAGTGGTGACTCTGTTTCATCCGATGATTCTGATGACATTGACGACTCATCTGAAGATTCGAATGATTCAGAGTAGCGCGATTTCTATGGACAGGAGAATATGTAATATATACAGAATGACGAACGATTCAGTCTTTCTTGGCAGCCGATTTGCTATCGATGGGTTTCTCGAGAATCTTCTCCTCCTTTAGATTTTCAGCTAAAACGTTACCTTGTTCATCCACCTTGATAAAGACGGGCTTGATTCCATCGGGAACCTTATATCCGTCGACTTTAAGCACAGACTTGAGATACTCGATCTCGTCCTGGAGCATCTTGATGTCGTCAGCGACTGTTTCTCTTCTGTTTAGCTCTTTGACTCGCTGTCTGTAGGCCTCATAGAAAATTGCACTGGCCGCAACACTAAAAATGAACGATTCCGAGAGGATTTCCGCCCCATTTTGGATGGCTTTGGCCTCATTGAGCGGCCTCACTTTGGCTTTGGCCGACTTCCCGAGCAGCTTTTGCTTTAGGTTCTGATCCAGGAAGTGAAAGTACTGAGCCACGTTGACGCATGTTTTGCGGAATATTGTGTGATTTTTTGCCCTGGCTTTGATGATGTTGGCCACTGGTTTCGCCACCTGTCGCACAAACAGCGTTGTCAACTTGAGTGCCAAACTGCTCATTATGGGACAGAAAATCCGTGACGTACGCCAATATTTGTATGAAGACTACACACTTCAAATTGCCATTTTCTTTTGTTTGCCAGAGAAAAAAACATTCAAATAGGTGCGATTTTCAGGATCTTGTGGGAAATAATTAATCAATTGATTGATTAAGTGTCTCTTTCTCATCGTACTTGAACCCCTTAATCTGCCCAGTTTCTTCTGTTTTCTACTGCTGATTTATCTGTTTTCTCCCCCATGGACTCTTCGTGCTTCAGACGGTCGAATTTCATCGTCTACTCGGCAGTGAGTACCGCCGTGGCGGCGTACATGGTGAACGATGCCCTCTGTGAGCGACCTAACCTGTACTCTGCGGGGATCCGGATGTTCAAAGGCGTTCACCTGGTGGTTGTGGGCAACTGGCTTGTGGTGGTGAGCATCTTGGTGGCCAAGATGCTCCAGGTGCTGCTTTTCGGCGAATTGAGGCTTATCGAAATGGAGCATATTTACGAAAGAAGCTGGTTTGCAATCACGAATATGCTCATGACAATCGCTGTGTACCGAGACCAAAACAACCTGCTTTTGGGAGCGCTGGCCGGAGGGCTTCTATTCGTCAAATGCTTCCATTGGATTTTGGACGATCGGTTGGAGCTGCTTTTCCAGCAGCAACAGCAGGAACAGGTGGAGTTCTCTTGGAGGAAAACACTTTTGAACAGAACCACTTTAGTTTTGTACACGTTTTTGCTGCTGGATGACTGGATTGTGAAATCGTGCATAGATCAGTCGTTTATCCACTCGGCTGACGTATTCCTCATCTTTGGCTTGGACTTTCTCATGGTATATCTCAACATCCTAGATTCGACTTTGAAGTTCATTCTCAACGTGATCGAGTCTGCTTATCTGGACAAAAATCCTGAGGAAGAAACGTGGGAGCCCAAATTATGGATATCGAAAATCGGGTCTGTCTTGCTGAGTCTGGCCAAAATGGCTTCTGTGGGCTTCTTGTTTGTTGGGCTCATGTACGCCCACCGTTTGCCAGTCAACTTCATGGGAGATATGTACACGTCAGTGATGCAACTGGTTAAGCATTCAAAGGATCTCTTCAATTTGGTCAAGGCTTCTAGAGATTTGGGCAAGAATTTGAGAGACGTGACCGAGCAAGATCTTGAGCACGACGATTTGTGTATTATTTGCCGTGACGACATGTCTTTGGACCAGGGTTTTCTCAAGAGTCACCGCAGGGCTCCAAAAAAGCTCAACTGTGGCCATATTTTGCACTACGGGTGTCTCAAGAGCTGGCTGGGTCGCTCTCGTGTTTGTCCGACTTGCAGGAGCGATGTTTTCAAGCCTGTAGTTGCCACAAGGGAGACTCCAACCACATCTACCGGAAGTCAGCCATTATCTGTTGGTGTTGAACACGGTGTCACCGCATCCGATGTCAGAATCGGTTCATCTGGGTCATCAAACGGGTCACGCGGCACCTCTGATACTCCTGATTCTCAGCATGAATACACCATTTCGCTCCCTGAGAATTCCGTCCGTCCCCCGGATTGGCAAATTTTACCATTGAAACGTGTTGGTACGAGCGAGGCTGGACAGCAACAGTACGAAATAATGCTGAACAGGAGTACGAGAGCGCGATTCCAATTGGTCCGGAACGCAGAGAGCGCAAGCTCACAATGACGGTTAACGATAATGTATATAATACAGAGAGGATTACAAAAAGCTCCTTTGAACAGAATGGCACTCTTATAAGACAGTGTAGTACAAAGAAGAAAAAACACACGAGATACAGTATACAAAGATATAATACACTAGGTAAAAAGATAAGTCAACAATCAATCGCGTCTGGTCTTGCTCTTTTCCACCTTCAGCAACAGAGCTTTGTTAATGTGAGGTAGAACACCTCCGTAAGCGATCGTGGCTTTGATGAGGGTATCCAACTCTTCGTCTCCTCTGATAGCGAGTTGAAGGTGTCTTGGTGTGATTCTTTTGACCTTGAGGTCCTTGGCAGCATTTCCTGCCAGTTCCAGCACCTCAGCTGTGAGGTACTCAAGCACGGCAGCAAGGTAAATGGCCGACTTGGAGCCGACTCTGATTTTGGATTGGGCAGTTCTTTTCAGGTATCTCTTGATTCTGCCTACTGGGAATTGCAGGCCTGCTCTGGCAGAGTGCGATTGCGACTTGAGAGAACCTTCTTTGGCGCCAGATTTTCCCTTACCTCCGTGAACTTTTCCCGACATGTTGATTGGTGTGATTGGAGTGGTCAAAGTGATGATAAAAGAGGAGATAAACAAAAGATACACGAACTTTTTTGAGGAAACAAAGACGACAACAAAAATAACGTAACACAAGTTGGTGAATTTGTTTACAAATTTTCGTGTTTCGCTACGCCCGGGTAGCACCTTCAGCCACAAAAGTGACGTCGTGGCGGTGCGCCCACCTTGCGCGAAACCGCAACTTTGGGGTTTTGCACGATCGGTATTTGAAATTCTGCAACCTTTGCCGCACCGCCACACGAGCAAATTATGAGCCGTTTTGGGTACCCCAGGCCAGTGCAAATGCAGTTCAGCGCAGGTGCGAGTGCGGGATGTGATTCGCGAACCCTATTTCGAGATGTGGCTAGTGAGAATTTTTGATTTTGCGTTAGTATTATTCAATAGTTATGGTAAATATTAAGAGCCGCACAGAGTACACGCGAGAAAATAAAGAGAAACAAAATCCAGTGTGTACCGGCCGCATAGATAAAGGTATGGAACGGAAATGTAAGATGAAGTAAGGCACGTCGTACAAAAATTTGGAAACAGAAAGGGACCAAGAAATGGTAATTTGGCTGGATCAAATTCCCAGCTCGTTAAGCGCAGGCAGTCGGACATTTGGCTGCTGAGGCACGGCAGATCGGCGAGCGCCCCTCTCGTTTAGCACATTATGCAGCCAGCTCCGGGTATCGGTATGGTTGGGCACAGAGGTGTTGGCGAAGCACGAGGCGCTGGTCGGTGAGATTGTGGCTGTGCTGGTGGCAGATGCGGCTGTGCCTGAGGCTGGTGCCTTACCTGGTTGTACTCCTGTTGCCGTGCCTGGCTCACCGTTGATGATGAATGACACAGAATGTGGAGAATTGAGCCTGCTGGAAGGATTCGAGTGGGGTTGGATGGATGGAGGTTTTGTGTAGTAGAGATTTGTGGCGGGCGAAGGAACGCAAGAAGAGTAGCTTGTAGGCGAGCTGAGCGCGACTCCAGAATTAGGGGTCATTAGCTGAGTTTGCTGATAGTGTTGATGCTGGTTCTGCTGTTGTTGAGCTTGGTGAGGGGTTTGACACGATTGCTGTGATAGGGAGGGAGTTGGTAAAACAAGTCTTGGAGTGATTGGGCTGTCCAGTTGCGGAGTGAAGTTTGAGTTAGAGTTGTGAACGAAAATAGGGCATGGTTTGTTAGACAGATGTGGTCTGAACTCGTTTGGGTGCGAGTGGTTGAGTAGGTTTCTTGGTGGGGGAAGCATGGTGGAATGTTGGACGATGACGTGTGGTTCCGCGGTGGAGGCAGACGAGTAGGAAGGTGAAGAAGACGACGAGCTGGCGGAAGTGGCAGTGGTGCTTGCGGAAGCAGGGATCAACTGGGGATTAGCAGGTTGCTGAGGTTGAGAGGAAGCATCTTCTTCATCTGAATTGGACTTGATTCTCACGTTGACCTTCTCTCCCGGGTATGTAAGGATGAAATTTTCGTAAATGTGGACGGTTTGCTTGTGTTGTCTGAGGTTGTCTAGACGAGAGAATCTGCGAGAACACATCTCACATTTGAAGGGTCTTTCACCGGTATGTTTACGGATATGTCTGGCAAGATGCTCCGAACGAGTAAAAGACATCGAACAGTTGTTGTAGCCGACACATTGGAAAATACGGCCTTTTGCCTTCTTTTTTGTTATAGAATTGTTGGTATTGGTTGTTGGAGAGGATGCACCAGCCACTGAGCTGTCGCTTCCGCTGGAAGTGGCTGGTGACGGTGTTCCCTTGGGCAATCTTGTTGTAGAAGAGGAGCGCGCGCCCATTTGTGGATGACGAGCGGAGAAGTATTGCAAAGATGGGTTGTTGATGGTTACACAAAAGAAGACGGATTTTCAATTAGGAACAAGTTACAACAACAAATGTGTTTTTTTTCCAGTTGCGAAACTACTTATTTTTGCTCGGCGAAATTCTCGTTTTAAGGTACGCAAAGTTGCACCGGTGTATTTTTTTTAAGAAGCACCAGATTGAGCCTCAAACAAGAAACAAAAATCCGACATCTATAGGGCTTGGCTTTTTATTATAATGTCATTTGCTATACCTAGTGGCCAGGTACACCTGGTTGGCATACCGACTGAGGTGGTAGGTGCGGCATTCTGGACGTTCGAAGTGCGGACACATGATTTCTGACAAGCTGCTTTCGCCCGCATTAAAGCTTCGCCGCGAATCACTATCAGTGGCACTTTCGATATTGAAACAAAATACAGTATGAACAGCTCAATTTCGACTTTTCAAATACCGCACTTGAAACCCCATGCAAGAGTGGTACGTTGAACAAATGCAGGACGCAGGTTGCCAGATGCGGGTTGCGGCTCGCCCCAAAAATTGTGCCCGCCTGGACACGGACAGAAAGGGGGAAAATTCAAGGAGAACCAGTTGGTTGCCCTGCGTTTCGCGAAAAATAGAAACTTCGTTCATGAGGTTCCGATTCCGGCCGTTCTGGGCGCGCGCGATCCCGCGCGTGACTCTGTGGGGGCTGAGGGCTGCTTACACTGGCCTGGGCTTCCTCTCCTGAAGCGGCCTAATTCCGCCGCAGGCCAACATTGCCTAGCCCCTGCCTTCCCTGCAAGATCTCGACTATAATTCTGCGACTCCGGCGAACTAGTCGCGCGGTGCAGCTGTCCCTGCCACCTGCAGTGAGGCGGGAATTGTTCGGCTATTGACACTGCGCCACCATTACCGAACCCGGATGTTTTTTTAATAGCTGATTCGAGATTTTCGCATTCACTTTTTGCACAAAGTATGCAGTGGAAGTTTGTTTAGACAGATGGGAAGTTCAGCTTTCTGGAATACATCCGATCAGCTGAAAAAAAAAGTGTCACGTGATGTATAGATCATGTGCAGCGCGCATGTGACAAGAACTTGAAGTTTTTTTGGGTAATATGATATTGTACGCACTCCAGCCTCTCAGTAGAAAAGCTACATCCTCAACATATTATTAGACACAAGATAGATATAACTTGATCGTTTGTTCACCACTCTCTAGACAATTTTTATTCTGCCCCCTTCCTCTTCAATATGTCACAACCCCCCTTTTCCAATATCTATAAACTCAAAAAGACCCTGCCGCAGGAAAGCCGATCCTGCAACATCTGCTTCAAAATCACCCCTGCAGTGCTCATCACAGCCAACCAAAAAGACTGGTTTTACATTTGCGAGTCGCACCTCCAGGATTCCAATTTTTGCACGGTTCGCTATGTGGATGACGCCACCGGCACTGGATGCAACAAAGAGAAGGAGCATGCGGACTTGGTTGCTGCCGAGACTGCCTTACAACGCAAACTGAAAAAACTGGAAGCCCTAAAGGAAGCCAAATCGACCCAACTCAACAAACTCAAAGATTATCTCTGGAAAAAACAGGAGCCACAACAGGACAAGGAAGCCCAGGAGAACGTCAAACGTACACCTGTCTCTGATGACGCTCTCTCTAAGGAAGAACTCAACGAAAAGATAAGGACTGTGGCTGCAGAGTACAGAGAACAATGCAAATCATTGGAGAATTTCGAAAAGCTCTACACCAGATACCAACTAGACGCGGTTTTCTTCCGTAATAGGCTCACACTGTGGCACAAGAAAGCGAAAAAAGCAGAGATCGACAAAAGCATCAAGGAAGGTGTGTACTTCCCATCATTGCCCAAACTTCCTGCTCCAGGGTCTACCAACGCTACGCCGCCGCCTTCGACTTGAAGAAATAATATTAGAGAAACTCAAACCACTGAAGAAAATGCGCCCCATGATTACATAATCAATGATTTCCGAAAAACTCACTCGCTAAGTTCCATGCAATCGGCCTTCTGCCATTTGGCACCCTTGACTCCCCTCACCATCAAATCCATCGTAAGAGTCTTGAGTCGGCCCTCTTGATCCAACACCTCGGCCACTTTGACCGTCTTGACGTACGTGAAGCCCAGCTTCTGATAAATCTTCTTATTGCGAGGATGAGAACTTTCAAGATAAAGTGGGGCACCTATTTGTTTACCACGGTTCTTCATCTTGTCATACTCAGCCAGAATATCACGCTCCTCATCGTAGTACCACGAGGAGTGTGCAGACGAGGCATCCGAGTCGGAATACGACGAATATCCAGAGTAATCGGTGAAGGTATCCGATTGCAGGTCAAACTCAAAATTGTACGACTGGATCTCCGACTCAAGCAAAGATTCCTCGCTCACGTCCATTCGCGTTGACTTGCGGCCGTGCTGGTATGATCCTTCGCCACCAGCGGTGCCATCGACACCCTCGTCGTCTGAGTCATCGTCCTCAGGATTGTGCGAGGGCTGTTTGTAAACATCGACAAAGTTGTGTGTTACGTAATCGACGAGTCTCCGAGCTAATCCTTTGCCTCTACCGCGAGGAACGGCGCCAATATCTGCCAAGTACCACGACTTCTCATACTCATCACCCAAGACTTGCTGTTTGAACTCGTCCAGCAGGTTTGATTGTTCTTCAAAGACACGGTGTCTTGTTTCACGGTTGGCCAGCCAAACAAATTTCAGGTATCCGCCCTGGTACATCGACCATAGGTAGTTCATGATCGACTGGTTGCTCTTGTCTGCAGGCTTGTGGGGCTTTTCGAAGCATGCCACCGCCAAAAATGGCGCCTCTGGATCTTCCTGCTCAGCCTCAACGTCACGAACTGCAACAACAAGACCATTCATGATGGTTGAATACGTACTGGCTTCAAAAAGAGCAAGGTCCATTTGGGCCTTGAGATTTTTGTCAGAAATCCCAGAAGTCAGGTAGTTGACGTACAGATCATCTTTGAAAGCAATTTGGAGAGTCTTGGCTGCCTTCTTGTAGTCTTTGATTTTCACCACCTCGACGTGAAGATGATTGCTGGACACTTGTTGGGAGTGCTCGTCGTGGGAGCGACTCACTTGGTCTTGGTTGGAGCCCGAGTCGGAACCGGATTTCTTCTTTCGCAAGCTGCTACCGCCGAATGAGCTCTGTATCTTGCTCAAAAACGCCATGGCTGATGCAGTGTCGCCTCTAGTTCGATGCTTGAAGACGGTCTAATGCTGTGTAACGTTGCACAGTGTGCATTCACAGTGGCGATAACGAACTCTCAAACTGAACTGTGTTGGAATGTTGTTCAGGAATGACGTTGTGTCAATCCAAAGCAGAAAAGCAAGCGTATTGGTGGAAGCAAAAGCTATAAAGCTGTCTCCCCAGAATAAACGGCCGTTTCACGATTATTTATTGTGTTTCTTTTTGATTCTCTATCTTAGATAAATTTTTGGAATATTTTCTTGGACCATCGCGCAGCTATAAAAAATTATCAAAATTGTTAAGAAACTACACTGATTGTGCTTTTTCTGCCAAATTAGAAGGTGGTAGCACAGCGGAAGCAACTCAAAAACATCTTGCACCGCGGAAATAGCAGTACTTTTGTACTGCTGACCGCGGAAATGTTTGGTCAACCGCCCTGTCTGCCTCCAAAATCCGTGTATTATCGTTTCCTGGCCCCCATTTTACGAGCCGTGCGTTTCTTTGACTCGATAGTTTCCCTTATCATAACGCCCACACTCTCCTCAACGTTGTGCCAATCCTCATAGGCACAGCTCACTTCCACAAACCCGCAGCCCCACTCTTTTGCCAGTTTGCGGCCTTGCTCAACCAGCACTGGCGAGCCCAGCTCGTGATCACAGTGAGTCACCAGAAGCAGCATCGGGGGCGTGTAAGGATGTTTCGAGTCGGCCCGAACTCCGCGCGGGTCTGCTGAAGTTTTCGATTTGCTCCAAAGACTCTTTAGTGTGTGGTTGATCGAGAAGATGTCGTGCTCTTTGCCGGTTTCCCAGTTGTGGTGGTAATTGGTGTACTCGTCCCAAGCTTGGATGATGGTTTCCCTGATCGCTTTGACCGTCTCGATGGCCTCGAATTTCTGTTCGGGCTGCTCCGACTGGGTCTGGAACTCAAAGTATGCGGGTGGTGGTGTGTCGAGTGTAGTCTCCGGAATGCAACTGTAGCACAAGAAGTAGCCGTCGATGCTGCTGTTGAGATCGCTGATTCCAGAGCCGGTGATCAGCGGCTTGACGCGGTCTCTGGCAAACTCTCCGTCGTTGTCCTCCGCGAGGTTTCGGAGAACATCTTTGGCGAGTTTCGAGTCCAAGGAGCGTTCCAGAAAAGGAATCAAGTCGTCACGAGCCACGCCGGGAGTGTCGATGAGTTCCATCAGCACTGGGGTGGTCAGGGGTGCTCGGTACGAGATATTCAATTTTTGCCGATCTCCAATGCGTTCAAACGCGTTGAAATTCACAGAGTTCCCGGTCATCACCGAAGACAGATACGAGTTTCTGTTCATGAGATTCATAGGGGGACTCAAGAGCGGACTGGAGTCGGGAAAGTGGCCTGGAGAGGCACACGATGAAGAGGGTGATAGTCCGAGGTACTCGTCCTCGTCGGAAGTGTCGTAGACGAGATCGTAAAAGTTCAGAGTTTCCTGTAAGATGTGCTGGTTTCCAGAATGTTCGTGTTGTTGGGGTTGGTGGTGGCTGATGGAGCCTTGGGAAGACGACGAGGCCGAGACCGGCGACATGGCCAGTGACGCCGCAGGCTTTGTCTTTGACTTGCTCGGATTCTTGGCAGAGTCACAAACGGCCTGCATGATGTTTTCGGTGAGGATGAAAGACGGATTATTGAGTAGGTCGAGCTCTTCGAGGTCTTTGATGGTCAAATTCACGTCCAAAATGGCTCTGGTGACGACATTCTTCGGCTGGAATTGTAACAAGGTGGGAAGGTTTCGCACGGTGGGGTAGTAGTTTTCCAATGATTGATGGTTGCTCACGATGGACACGATGGAAGACTTGGACGATTTGTGAGGGCCCAGTAGTGCAAACCGCAGAGGCTTGTCCGTAGTGGATTGCATCAGCGATGTACCGGTCATAGCGAAGCGGTTTCAGGATCTTTTCTGCAGAAATCTCAACTAACAAACAAAAGTTGCTTCTTCCAGTTCTGTGGTTTCGACAATGTATATATATACGCTCGAATCGCTTATCAGCTGGAATGCAGGGTCGTGACGTAAACGGTTTTTTTTTCAAGTATGTGAAACGAACATTCGGTGAGCCCGGTACTCCGAGAAAAGATGAAAAAAAAACATCTAGAAAAAAAATATTTATGCGGGCACGCACGCGTCGTCCGCGTCGATATCAGTGTGCCATCACCGGTTTTCCGTATTCGGTCCTCCGACTGGAGGGCGATTATGATTGTGGCCGTACTTGAAGATTTCATCCCACCCGTGGGTTTCATTGCCGTAGATGAAGTCCAGACTTTGCCGCAACGAACGCTGGAGGTAGTAATCCTTGTCCACAGAGTACATCAGCATGAGCAACCCCCAGACGAGGCCTGAAGTCACACTCCAGCCAGCGGTTTCGATCTGTTTTATGCTGCATGAGCTTGTTCTCTTGGCAGTTCGAAGGGCGAGATACTTGCCTGCTCCTAGAACTACCCGGGACAGTGCATAAAGGGTGATTTGCTTGGCTATTGCCTCATTGAAAAGGCCCGGAAATTTGCGACCCAAAACGCCTCCGTACACCAGCAAGCCACCTGCGACGCCCGCGACAAAATTGTTGTTGTGCTTCTTCGTCGATCTGTCGCCTGGGATCGCAATGCTGTTGAGACCGAAGAGGCAGAGTTTGTATACGAGGGCAAATGCTGCAAGGGTCTTTCCGTGATCGATTGCAAGCAGTACGCTTTTCCAGACTTTGGCAACAATTTGGGCAGACAGCGGTGCCTTGGATCCTGCAGATATGAGTTGCACCGATAACGAGTGTATAAACCGCACTCGGTAGCCGTAGATCATGGCATTTTTTGAGGCCTTTGTGAGCGTTGTAAGCAGAGCGTGTGGTAGTGGGGATGACATGATTGCTGGTTGGGTGGTGGCTTTCCTCTTGATTGACAATGAAAATGCGTGCCTGATTTATATAGAAGATTGCGATAGACATGTGAAAAAAGTCGAAAAAAATTAGATGTGACTGGGGGAAACCGACGCGCACTGCGGGGTAGCGACGCGCCGATTGGAGTTAACCATCAAGAAAGTAGACACCATGAAAATTGCCCAATAGCTGAATGGTTTTATGATGATTGAGCAGAATCCAGTAAGCTGCACAGATGGGTTGATCGAGCACACGAGCACTGTCTCTAGAGTGACAAGTCATAGAAAGTGCTTGGCTCTTCTTGCGCCAGGGAATTTTTCAAGTATGTCACTTGACCACAGTGCACTGTGATGATAGATTGAGCTGTGAGATATGGTAGACTTGACCAAACGGAACCTTACCAGCCCGTTAGGTCATCCGACCAAAACACGCTGTACTGCAGCGTATAGAGCCAATAAAAAAATTCTCACACGGTACTATTCACATTCCGGGCTTTGAGGGAGGCATTGTTCTGATACAAAGAAAAAACAGCTCTGCAAGTTTTCCTAACAAGAACGAACAGTTTAGGATGGAAGACGTTGCCAGCCCAGTCTGGCACGGTGTGTGTGTGCACTCGGAGAGCACCCTGTCTGGCTGTGCAGTAAACTTTTTTCTGTTACCCGGCTACGCGGCAACACGCAGGGATCTGCAAGCTGGCGCAGGTCCTGGAGCTGCGCCAGCTTTGGAGCCGCACAACAACAAGCTTGTTCGCCGTAAGTTTGCTTAGCGACCGGCGAGCGTAGCAACAGACGAGCTTAGCAACAGGCGAGCAGGCAGGAGTTCGAACTGCGCGGCCTCCCCACCTAATTAGTCTCATGAGCAGAACTAGTCTCGTCAGAGCACCGTGCGAGCCTCGTATGCCCGTGCTCATCGATTCGTTAGGTGGCTGCATGACGTAAGCAGGCGTCACACCCGCGACCTGCGAATGCCACAATGGGAACGCACAAGCATAGGCCAGGCGAACCCCGGTCCAAATGGCGCCGGGACTTTTACATGGCGGACGTCGGAGGGGCTGAAGGCCTGGTAGGTTTGAGATCTGAGTGAAAACGAGTAATATCTGCAAGATTTTGCTTTTGAAAATATCATCTCGGTTTAAGTGTTGCTGCGTTATGCCGCACTGGGCACCCAAAATAACCAAGCAGACCGTGGCTGGGCAAGGAGGGGCTATCCTTGTCCCTGATGTTGCCTGGTTTGTGTCTCATGAACCCTTTTGCTTCCGGAGCGCTCGCCGCGTCCCGCCGTCTGATTGGTCGCCGTTGAACAGCGGCCTTGTTCGTTGTTAGGCTGTTTGGTTGTAGCACCGCCCATCTCTGCACCGCCCCCTGCACGAAAAATAATTTTCACAACATCACAAATCAACTCAAAAAAACATCCTTACCAGCTGTTCTCATTTCCCGTCGTCGTGCCCCCCACCCTCTGCACGCTCTCTCCCCACCCGCCCCATGGAGAAGTACACGGACATCTCCCACGAACAGTATGTGCCTGGAACGTTTTCGATCTACTCGTCCGCCATAATCCAGCAGAAACGCCGCCAAAGCGTTGCTCCAAAAAAGGCAGCCTTTTACAACAGTGACAACTACCGGTTCGACGCCAGAAACCCTCTGGACGCCATCCCCGAGCTGAAAACGCGCTACGGCGTCATTCTGCTGCCACAGCCCACAAACTCGGTCAACGACCCGCTCAACTGGTCGCGTCCCCGCAAGTTTGCCCACTTCTTTCTGCTCATCCTGCTCACGGCGTTCACAGCTGCTTTGGCCAACGACGCATCGGCGCCCCAGGACTCGGTCAACGAGCTCACGCACATCTCCTACGACGCCCTCAACAACTCGGCAGGCCTTTTGTTCATCTGTCTGGCCCTCTCGTCATGGCTTTACTCGCCTCTCTCCAGTCTGTGTGGTCGCAGAATCACATACATTCTCGGAACCTTGTTTGCACTGCTCGGATCCATCTGGTATGCCCGAATGAGAAACACAGGCGACGCGTTCGGCTCCCAGGTCTTCATCGGGTTCGCGGAAGGTGCGACCGAGGCCCAGGTCCAGCTCAGCCTCAGCAGCATCTTCTTCCGTCACCAGCTGGGATCCGTCATCACTATCTACATCTTGGCCACAGCTCTCGGAACTTACCTGGGTCCTTTGTGTGCCAACTTCATCTCCAACCGGCACACCTTCCGCTGGGTCGGCTGGTCCGGTGCCATTGCGGCGGGAGCCTTGCTTGTGGTGGTGCTGCTGTTCCTCGAGGAGGACATCTTCGACTACTCGAGATTCAAGTACGACAAGGCCAATCTCATGCTCAATCAGAGTCTCATCCAGCACGGAGTCACCAGTAACGATCCCGATGACGATCTCGGCTACCACGATATCCCGCTTCCTAAACGTAAGAGACTCGCCATCATCACTCCTTCTGACAGGTGTGTCTCTGTCTCTTCCTTCCTCAAGCAGTACGTCAAGCTGCTCATCATGAACTTCAGATGTTTCTGGTTCCCGGCAGTGCTGTATTCAGGGTTCATTTGGGGGCTCCAGGACGCCATTTTGACGTTCTACCTCACGACCCAAGACACATCTCTGTACTCAGAGCCATTCAACTACTCGGGGGCCCGTGTCGCGCTCATGAACATCCCCTGCATCATTGGCTCCGTTATCGGATGCATCTACGCTGGTTCTTTGACAGATTACTTTATTCTCTGGATGGCCAGAAAGAACAACGGGATTGTTGAGTCTGAGTTCCGGCTGTATTTTGCGTTTCTGTCGGGCATTATTGGCTCTGTTGGCCTTCTGATGTTTGGAATTGCCATAGAACGGAACCTGGACTGGCGGGTCATTTATGTCGGGCTGGGGATGATCGCTTACCTGTATTCCTCTGCTGGGAACATCGCCATGCTGTACATTATTAGTACGTATGATCAGCTGATCCTGGAGACGCTGGTGGCTGTTTCGGTGATAAACAACCTGATCGGGTGTGTTTTCACGTTTGCTTGTTCGCCCTGGCTGGATAGATCGGGAACTGAGAACACGTACATCGCTTTGGCCGTGTTGAATCTGTTTGTGATGTTTTTGGCTCTTCCTCTGATCATTTGGGGTAAAAAGTGGAGGAAGTACACAAAGGCTTCGTATGTGAAGATGATTCATGCTCGGTCGAGATAACGAACTTTGAGCGAAGCTGATAGTGAGAGCGTTGGAAAAAAGAGCGATGTCAATAGCTTGGTCACTGAATGAGCTTATTGTTGGGCATTTGACTGCCAAAGGTTCAGCTGCGTCGAAAGCGAACTTACGAGACATCGATCTCACACGGGTATTCACGAGTGTTGACCAGACAGATCAACTTAGCAAGTCTCTGTCAGAGTTGGCGAATAGATAAGCGAGCGAGCGAGCGAGCGAGCGATTGTGGATTTCTTGTGGATTGGGCTTGCCCGGTGAGAGTCTCGCTACAAATGGACGTATACCGGTTCCCGTGATGTCAGGGCCAGGAAAGACTATGATTTTTCGAGGCGATTCATGGAGAAGAAGGTGATTGAGGGATCGTCATGATCTCACTCAGTTGTTACAGGGCTGAGCGTTGTCGTGGGAGACTGATTGTGTATTTAGGTAGTAATGTAATATCGAAGCGAACCAAAGTGCGATGAACTAAAAGCCTCAGGCCTCCTTGATCTTCCCCAACTCGAGAAGCTTGCACATCCCCAGACGAGGCTTTTCGCCAAATCACGTGCACCCCGTTCAGTCTCCAGATTCACCCCCAAATTCTCACCCCGAGTTTTTTTATTTTTCAACCACTCTCAGTTCAGTTTTTGAGCTATTTTCTATCAAACGTGGAGTTGAATGTCATGGTTAAGCCGTCCCCCCTCCCGACGAAACTCCCAATTTACCCCCAAAATGCCCCCTGAAGAGACCCCTGGGACAGAATTCACTAGCGGACCCGCCGGGGCGTCCCTTGGTGCCTCTCGCCAGCCACATCGTTCACCCCTTCCAGATGAGACAACTCCGCTTCCTACGGAGCCAGCAACGTATTCTTCCGTCGAACAAGACCCCGAACAGCCCAATTCGGCAGCTGCTGACACCGCCAAAGACCTCGAAGTCAGCCTGCCTCCGAACCTCGCCATGATCATCGTCTCTCTCTGGACAGGCTCGTTTCTGTCGGCTGCAGACACTACAATCGTCTCCACCACTTCCAACACCATTGCCTCGCTCTTGAACGACTCAGACCGAGTCTCGTGGATTGCCACGTCGTACCTGCTTACTAACGCTGTGTTCCAGCCGCTTGTGGGCAAAATCAGCGACATCTACGGCCGTAAAACCACGCTCATGGTTGCTCAGTTCTGGTTCGGACTGGGATGCCTGTTGTGCAGTCTATCCACCAGTGTGACCCAGTTCGCATTCGCCAGAGCTCTGGCTGGTATTGGAGGAGGCGGAATGTCCGCGCTGAGCTCGATCATCGTCACAGACGTGGTTCCCTTGCGACTCAGAGGTGTTTTCCAGGGCTATGCCAACCTCATGTATGGTCTCGGACAGTTCATCGGCCCTGTCATTGGTGGGTTCTGCCTTGCTGTGGACCCGGAGAACGGCTGGAGGTGGATGTTTTCCGCGCAGGTGCCTTTCGTCCTTGTGGCAGCTTTCCTCGTCCACTCTAACGTCCACGAGTTCCTCGAAAACGTTCAACAAAGACTCCTACATCGGTACACCTGGGCCAATCTGCGTCGGATCGACCTTCCAGGATCGCTTTCTCTGTCTTTTCTGATCACTTCTGTTCTCCTTCTGTTTTCCGCCACAAGCTCGCGCCAGGCAATCGTCCTTGTGGCCTGCTGCGTGATCTTTGGAGCAGCGTTCTACCTGGTGGAAACCAGAATCGCTAGCGAACAGATCATTCCGGCCCAGGCATTCCAGGGTATGTTGAGAGTCGGAGCTTTTGCGGCGATGTTTGGAAGCATGACCATGTACGCGATCAACTTCATTCTGCCAATCTATCTCCAGGTGATCCAGGACTTCTCCTCCTTTGATCTTGGAGCCTTCAACGGTTTCGGAGTCTTTTCTGTCTCCCTTGGCTCTCTGCTGGCCGGGTACCTTCTCAAGCACGATAAAGACCTGGATAGCCATCTTGTCGTGGCGAGATCGATCCGCGTGCTCATCTACGGATTCACGGCTGTGCTGCTGGGTCTGTCGCTGCTCCTGAGCGTGTGCTCCTCGCTCAAAGTGCGTCTTCCTGGAGCTCCAGTTGAGTTTTACGGCGTCTCGCTGCTGGCGTTCGGCTATACTTTGGCTGGGACAGGCTACGGCATGTTCTTGGTGAGCCTGTTGGTTCTCGTGGTGGCAGAGGTGGGCGCCAAGCATCAGACCAGTGTCACGGGAATGAACTATCTCTTCCGCTCGATTGGGTCTGTTGCCGGAGTCGGTGTTGTTCTCAACGTTTACGACAGCATTCTGCGCAACGAGCTGCATCATTTTTTCCTTGGGAAGAAGAAGAAGCCCAATGGGAAGGAGATTTACGACAACTTGATTAAAAACTCGTTCTATTTGAGAAACGGCCTCGACAGCGCGTACCTGCACAAAGTTCTCAAGCTCTACAGACAGGCGATCAGTGATTCGGTGAAACTCGCGGTTATATTTGCAGCCATGGGGCTCACTGCAAGCTTGTCGTTCAAGCTGTATCCGCAAAAACGGAGAGCAGGAAGGAGAAGTCGCCAATGACGACAGACGCGAGTCATCAATGAAGCAGAGTTGAAGACACTTTGAGCCCCTCCACACAAACGTGCTCCAAAAATATATCTTCTCGCCCCACCCCGCAGGATACCTGCAACCAGCCAGCTTGTTCAAGTAGAAATTGGCAATTCCATAGATACTCAGTATTTGAAAACCTCTCGTAGAGAAACGTTTCGAAGTTGCACTCTTCTTTTTTCAATCGTCCTCGGCCGAAAAAAGCTTATCGTCTTCCTCGAGAAATTGCAGGCAGTGCAGCGCTGCACCGCCCGGATCCCCCCGACTGCTGAATATTGTCACCGCACGCACCATACTTTGCGCCACAGCGTCCGCAGAGAGTCCGCCGTAGCCCGTGCCAATCCCCGTTAATATCAACGTGCCAATATCTGACCGCTCATACGTGCTCACCGCGTTCAGAGCCTCCCAGACACAGTCAAACACAAACCGCTTGGTTTCCAGTTTGTCCAATCCCAGAGCTCGTGGAACCCGCATCGTCGGCACGTGCACGATCGTGTCTGCCCGGAGCTTAGTCCACGCCATAGACGTCTCGTAAAAGTCTGGCGACTCAAACGTGATCAGACTCGCCCGGCCCGGAGCTGCATAGCCGTGACACTGCTCGGCAATTTTGCTCCGGACATGTTTCTCAGTGGTTGTCCGGTCCCCAGTACTGAACCACTCGGCCAGCGCCTTGTCGAATCCCCCTCCCATGAAACCCAGCGAGTTCCCGGGAGACAGAACTGCGGTAGTGGAGTGAATTGGCGCGGTGTAGGTTTTTGCAAGACTGTGCAGGTCGCCCTGGTGCACGAGCAGTTCAATCGACTCCGGATTGTCATTCCTTCTTAGTTTGAGGTTACCGGAGACAGCTTCCTCGATGTTTTTTCTCCAGGCCGCGCATAAGGCCTGATTGAGATCCAGGAAGATGACTGTAAAGCTTGATGGGCTGATTTTGTTCCCCATGGCGTGCGTTTGACGAGAAGAACGGCACGTACCAGAATAGAGTGTGAGTAGGCCTTTGCTTGAATAAATAATTTTTCACGACACGGTTGCACCGCCTGAAATTTCCCCACATTTTCAAGTTACACTATTTTTCGCTTCCTCGGTCCTTGAATCCAGCTTGTTTTGAAACTATTGTCGCCCGTCGCCGGTCACAGTGTGTCACGCGCCCACGCGGCTCAAGTTCATGAGGTTGGAATCCTGAATATCAGATTAATCAAGCTATCTATCTACAACTCGCTTCGCTCGTTGTCTATGTAGTCACTAATCGCTTTGCTCGTTGTTCGCTCACACTTACACACTTATCTTAGACAACTTGAACGCCGGCGCAGAAGGCATTTCGTCGATCGGTCTCTCCACCACCACCAACTCCTGGCTCGATAGTTTGCCGACAAAAAGCAGGTTCTTGTACTTATTAGTGAACCAGAAGCTCTTGTCGTTGGCAGGCTGGGGCTGTTCAAAGACCTTCGAATCGTTGACAGAGCCATTACGAAGACGTTTCTTTCCCTGGGCCTTTGCGGGCGATGAAGAAACGCTCTTGGAACCAGCAGTGAGGTTCGAGTCCAGGAATCCCAACCAGTTTTGGCCAAACGTCCAGATCCGGCCCATGGTCTCGAAGATCCCGTAAGATTGGCCTGCCAGAGACAGGTACTGCTGCGGCGTGTTCTCGGCAATGTACTTGGACCACTGTGTGTGCAGCTCAGAGCCAGAGACATGAAACTCGTACACTTTGTGGTCGAAAGTGGTCACCAGAAGGGTGTCCGAAGAGGTGAAGCTGACCGCCGTTGGAGCATCGTTGAGCTTGACCAGCCTTCTGGTTTCAGAACCGGAGAAGTCGATCAAGTCCACTGAGCCATCCAGTCTCGACAAGCAGGCAAAGTCTCCGTTTTGGCTCACCTGGAGTGTCGTGTAGTTGTGCAGGTGTGGGAGCAGCGACTGGGAAGAAGCCGGCTCGGGCATCTCGTACTCCTTTGGAGTCTGCTCCTCGTCGAACTCAGACAGCTCGTTGTCGTCGCTCTCGTCGTCGTTCACGTTGAACTTGACGCTGTGAACTTCGTTCTCCTCGTTAACAGTCACCAAAATGTTATGCTCGTCGACGAAAGCAATCAGTCTGGCGCCTGAGTTTTCCAAAAGGTCGGCAGGAACTTTGGCAACCTGCAGTTTCGGCGAGGTTTCCGTTTCAATGAGCTCGAAAAGCTTGATTGTCGACAGACGTGCCACGGCCAGGTATCTGCCGTTCTTCGAGACACACACAGAAGTGATACTGTCAACATCGGACAAGGTCAGCTTGGCCACCAATTTCTTGGTCTGGTCACTGAAGAGCCTCCAGATCTTCACTTGCTGATCCTGCCACATAACCAGAAGCCTTCTTTCCTCGTTTATGATGACGTTGTTGTTGATTTGGTTGAGAGGCAGCTTGTATGTGACGCTATTCTGGAAGTTTTTGAGCGAGTTCACAGCCAAAACTCTCTCGACACCTCCGCTCACCAGGAGGTCCAAGTTCTTCGACTCGTACGAGGTCATAGCCCTCACGTCGTTCCCATGCAGCAGTCTGTTGGAAGAGTTGACCCACTTGAAGGAGTTTTTGCTCGTCTTGATGAGGTTGAAATGAAAGATTTTTCTGTCGACACCAGCACTGAAGATCTTGGTGCCCATAAGGTCTCCTGTGAGAGTCAAAACATCCGCCTCGTGGACATCAAAGGATTGCTGGAGCACAAAGTGCTTCAGATCCCAGAACTTGATTGAGCCGGTAGAGTCTCCAGAAACGAGCTGTCCCGTGGCTGGCAGAGCCAGCACGGACCAGACCAGAGTGCTCTCTGTTTTCGACTTGTCCACCCTCAAAGTTTGCACCAGTCTTCCCTTATTTTCTCCAGCAAAAGACCAGCATCGTATTCTTCCATCGGCACAACCTCCCACAACGAGATCGTTATTGAGCCAGCACAAGCTCAGCACTCTGGCTTGCTGTCTTTGCAAAATCATCTCATGCTCCATGACACCAACGCCTCCAGTGATGTCGATCACCACCACAGATCCATCGTCGCATCCAACAGCGATCTTGTCTTGAGCCTGATTTATAGCCAGGGACCATATTATTCCGGCATTGCAATCGTGATTTTTCACAGGAATGTTCCTGGAGATATCCCATTCTGTCAGTGAAGTCGAGCCTCCGATTGAGAACAACCGCGGAGGAGAATCCTTGTCTAGCTCTGAAGACCACACTATTCCCTCCACGGCACGTCCCCTGCCTCCCGGGATCGTGGCTTCTTTGAACCAGTTCACGTGTCTATTTTTGGGGTTCCAGATCTCCAGGGACCCGTCTGCCCTGCCCACAGCCAGCCGTAGCTGTCTGGGAGCAAGCTCTGAGCCATTAGAGGCATGCGAAAATGAAGCTGCTGTAATAGCATGCGGAGTGTAATCCACGAATCTGCACCGATGTATATCCATTTGGAGCTGTATTTGATATTTCTATACGGCTGGAGGAAAGGGATATGCAAGTGATGATACTATTCTGAACCGGGCCGAGTGTGTGTGGTTATTGAAGCAGCTGCTGTACCGGTGTAAATCACAGAGTATAGAGTGAAAAAACTTCTTTAGTGAAAAAAAAAAAAAAAAAAAAAAAAAAAAA
>PPKO02000049.1:0-89444 GCA_003706155.2 Ogataea glucozyma
CTTGAACCTCTTTTATAATCGAAGTTGAGATTGGGACACGCAGCAGTCACAGAAGCGGATGGTATTTCAGTCACTGTGGTGTAGGCTGACTTGACGCAATCAACAGTCTTGACTGCACTCGATGCCTCATTGTTGCTAGTGGTGGTATATTTATTCCCACCATGTCCAGCAAGAGGTAAGGCGTCAACAGACGACAACCCAGCGGTCAACAAGAGCAAAGCTTTCAAAAGACGAGAGCTCATATCTAGATTGATCAACAAGGCTCTGTAACTTCTTCTATTGAACTAACAGTCAAGTGACTTGGAATCCTTGATTATTGGAATGGGGCAAAGTTAGGATTTGGAAAATAGCCATGTTGGGGGGATAGTGCTGAATTTAAGTCTGAGAAACTGAGCAAGCTCAAAACCTTCTCAATACTTACCATCTGACTGCTCTAGACAATGACAGAGAGGCCTGCAGTCAGACACTATGGGAAGCGTGTGAGGCGAGCAGGGGCAGTACATTCACGCCTCAGAACGGGAATTTCAAGCATTCGGTAGTTTGATATTTTTAGGTCATAAGAGCCTGCCAAATCACCCAACCAAATGTGGAACATTCTTGGCAGATCTTGAACGAAGTTTAATAATGCAGCCTCTCGTAAGGCGTTGTTAACGAGGCAACCAAAGGAAGATTCCCACAAAGTCTACACTGGGGCGGTAGTTTTACATGTTCTCCATCGGCGAATCGTTATTTCATGCACATGCCAAGCTTAATGATGTATATTTGAAGGACACTGCATCTGCACAATTACAATGGGTGCTTCGACTCTCGCATCAAGCAAACGAGATATGTATATTGATTATTGTGGTCCGAAAGTCGTGCAACCAGGCAGAAAAAGGGATGAGTTGTTTTCCTTAGAGATTGAAAAATAGAAGCCCGCTAAACTGCGTGAGTCAAAGAATAGATTTCCTCATGCGAGTTTATGCATGGATGAGACTGCACTCATAGGTAGAGTCCAAGATATAAACCAGATTCAAATTGGAAAGAATCACATGCGAGTAGGTCAATTGAAGCATTCAGTAAGATCTTGCAGCAATCAGGCATACTATTGGCCAAAACTCAAAACAAGTAAGGGAAGGTTGACTAGAAAGCTGCTGCTTTGCCCCGTATTAGAAAGTGGGGCGTCAGATAAGTTGAAGTTGACCATCAGGCGTTCGGTGTTCGCACGTTCGGTATACTGCTGGCAACTGCAACTTCATGCAACCGAAAATATAAAATCCCATTTCGACAAGGATAACTCGTTTCGAATTGTGTCTTTGGGGCACAGAAATGAAACATTTTCTTCCACTGCATAGACGACTGCATCTACACTGCAGAAGCGATGCAACTGAAAATTCTTTGTTGCAAGCGAAAAAAAGGCTGCATGCAATCTCGAAATGTTACGGGACAGGAGGCGCACTTCAGGCATGAGGGTAAATGATGCTAGGTGTCTGGCAAAATTGTACGAAAGATGGAAGTTGGGGGGTTACCGTACTACCGTTGTACAGAATATGGGGCAGCAGGTCCTGTATGATTGAACGACGATCTGCCAATGTGTTGATTTTTCGGCCCGAATCGCAGCACTCAATTCAAGAAAAATTTCTTTAGCCGAACGCCTTGAGGCGGGTTCAGAACGCCTATCCAATACCCGCCAAACATACAAAATTAGTAGTCGAACCGCGGTCAAAAATTACAATGCACTGCTTCGAACTTTTCGGTAATGCTGAGCGAAACAACTGCCCTCTGTAACCAGTTTTCAACCGGAAAGCCGTAAAAGCGAAGTGTGTCTCGGACAAACGGTAGTTAATGACCAGCCTGGCCATGGAAAGAGAAGAGGCATAAGTGAAAGGACTTCCCATCAGTAAACAATAGGAAATAAAGTGATGGCAGAGAACCGATATTCATTTGAATAACCAGTAATAGAGGGTGCCACTGCAAGATGCACAAGAGTGCATCGTGGCAGGCTGACAAATTTCGAACCGGATCGAGAAGTTCGCCCAGAACGGAAATGAAGAAAAAGCTTATGCACTTCTCGGCGGGCGTTGCACAGCCGCTTAACTGTAACAAAAAAAACCGTTTTTCTTTCACTATTCCAGGCAGCATCTGCAACTTCACAAATTGTGAATCCGCGAAACCTCGTTGTCGAGTGGTATCTTGAGACCGCCTCAGTGCAAAGGGTAAAAAAATGATTGTATTGTGGAGCGATTATAAAGAATGCAAAGACTGCAAAGAGATGAAGGATTATGAGGCTACTCAATTGGGCTTTCCCCGCTAGTGAGGCAGCAAGCGAGAAGAGCTTCGAAGATCACGTAGTAACCAGCGTAGCCTCATCTCAACACGGCAATTCTGCAACATCACCTAAAAGGGGCGCACTTCCGTTTTAGGAAGATGGAGTGAAGCATATTGAAAGACCGCCTCAAAGGAACAGCAGCAACAGAGAAGATGCTACAGACTCAGAAAGCTTGATAGAAGAGCAACTGTAGGGCGGCATGAAGGAGGGGATCGTTGTTTTGTTCGAGAGCGGAATGATCAAATCAAAACAGCAGCTAGGATTCAAGCCCCAACAAAGTTGTCCCAATCGAGACTGTTGAGCGGTCTGGCGTAGTAGAATTTGGCATAGCCTGTCCGCTGATCTTCGTCGTCATACTCAGCAGCAAGGTCGTTTGGTCCGGTTTCGGCGTTCAGATCCGAATTGGAGTGGTGCACTTCGAACTCTTTTGCTCCGCGGAATGTGATCTGAGGCATAACGATTACGTCATCAACCTGGGTCGGTCCGACGGCCATTGTAAAAAGACGGTAGGAGATCGTCGCGCCCGGAGGAGGCCCCACAATTTTCTCGGGCACTTTGTCTTTAGCTGTCCGGGCAATCCGGTACACGACCGGGTTTTCGAGCTCATTTAGATAATCAAAAAGCGTATCGGTGAAAATCGATTCCCCCGTACATTGTACGAGGGGCTCGCCGTTGCTGTCGAGATTCTGGAAAGCCTGGTCCCAATTGACACTGTCGGTGATTCGGCGATCATTTAGTACCATATAGGTGATTCGGGCTATAAGTTTGCCCAAAAAAGGGTGATGAGATTTGGCCCTAAACAGCTTGTTGGAAAAAGTAAGTCTTCTATTGTACAGCAGAGTCCAGTTGTCGTCATTGTAGTCAGTGGAAATTCCAACCATCAGACGAGGATCTTTGAGTCTTGAAGTGTACCAAAACTTGAGAGGTTTGGTACAGATCGTGTCCACATCGGCGTACATTCCCCCATTGACAAACACAACGAGGTACTTAAGAAATTCGAATTGCAGCCTTACATCTGGCAGTTTGTAGAGAGCCTCTAAAACCTCTGGAACGCTGTCGCGGAAGTAGTCTTCTGTAAATTTCTCAGCTTCCTCTAGAGATAGTAAATTGTGGTTGAAGTTGTCGTTTATCATCCTCCATCTTTCAATGTGCGGCAGCACGTGACTTGGAAACCTTTTATCGTCGGACTTGACTGTCCAAAGCTGCCAAATGCTGTTTTCAATCTCGATATCAGCGTCGGCCAAGTAGGGGAAGTAGTGAGCTAGTCTGGCCTCGATTGTGAACATGTCTTTCGTGTTTTTTTTAGGGGCACGTGAAGTGGTGGTGGAATTCCACAATTCCGGCCATTGGCTGAGTTGGTTGAGTTGATCCAGATGATCTAGCTGACTCAACCCGGCTTGTTTAAGCCAAAAATGGCCTAGCACTAGCACAGCAAGCACCGAGAAAATCACGTATCTAAACCTGCGCAGTACTGCTGTCTTTACAGACGCCCAAGAGGAAGGTAGACTCCCGATTCTCGCTGCAGGAACACTGTAGCTGTCCAATCTATCCAACTGCTCGAGGTGGCTCATTTCGGGGGTGTCAGGAAGGTGAGACAGTTGCAGATCAGGGGAAATCGTGAACAATGTTGCGAATGGGAAAAGAAGGTGATGTTTTCCAGAAAATGCTTGAATTGATGGGTTTCGAAGAAGTTTTGCAAATATTTAGGGGAAGTTCATCGAATTTACAAGATCTTTAAAGTACTGACATTTTGATTACACGTCCTGCTGTTCGTGCCAAATTAACTTTGTCGCAACCTGCCCCTTCCCAAAATACATTCTCGGGCTGTGCAAACAGGCTACCCCACAATTGAGCGACAAACGATTGAAAGACATCGAGCGAAAGCCAGGAGAGATGTTGGACAATGGCACAAGAGTGCCAGGGAAAGTGAATTCAATAGCAGAGCATTCAAGTCCACCGAATTCCGCCAACCAATTCCATCTGCTACCACCTTGTGACTTGAAATTGCCATCACCTTTACTTTTGGTTACCACTAACATTTCCATTACCACTACCGAATTTGTCACCACTTTCCGCCTCTTATTCGCGCGAACGGAATTAACCAAAACCTTCTCAGCAATCGGTCACAAGATAGAATTTTACCGTTCACGCTGATCGAGATATTCCCGGTATCGCGAATAATCTGGCATGGTCTTTTCGCGTTATGTGATACAATATTTCATGCAAATCTGGTACACACGTTATTCAAAAAGTATATAGATGACGGCGCGGTCAGACGTTAGTGAGCAAGAACACAACAAAGGCTCCTCAAGTCTAGCTCCAGACTTCCAGCTTCACACCATTCGGACTGGGTTTCAAAACCCTTGAAATTTAGTCGTCACCGTCCTCTGTGTAGCAGTGATCAATGCTACGCTCTCTCGGTATGAGTGACTTCGAATTGCCTCGACTTCCTTGGCATTCGAATCACAAGCTTGACCACAAAATTGAGAGTCACAGACTAACATACACCTGACCCGAATCAAAAGCCAGTGCACGCAGAATCGAGCCACATCTAATATTCCCGGGTGCCGCTGTCTCTGGATTGTAAAAGGAACTCTTCAACATCGGGTCTTCAAACAGCCAGGCAAATGAAATTTCTGGTGTTATCTCCAATGGCGTAGTCATATTCAATCTTCTGTTGACCTTTTCAGCTTAGTTCACCAGCCCTCGACCGAACAAATAATGATGTGGCTCATTCCGATCAGCGCGGTATTCTCATCTCTCGTGAACAATGGACAAGTCGTCTCAAATCAACACCTCAAAAGCGCTTGTTCAGTCGGCCTCCAAAGAAAGCACTACCCTTGCCTCGGACAAAGTCGTAGATGAAGAGTAGTCCTCAAATTGGGTAATCTTGAATATGTCGTTGTCCCAAGTCTTCAGAGAGAGTTGTTTCAAACTCGAATAATGCACGCTTGTCTTTTCGAGGACTGTCTGCTTTCTCTGATCAACAACCTTGACTGCAGTTGAAGAAGATATATTTGACCCGGAAATCCGTAAAATCCACTCAAAAACCTTTCAGTCATTTATCAGAACCTCACTTGCCTCCGATCCGAGAGAGACTCCTTGATCCTGCCGATCATCTTTCAAGGATAATACAAAGTTACAGAAATCCTCTTATAGAATCAGATCACCAACTTTGGTCAAAGGGCTCTTGGAAGTCTCGGAAGTCCCTTGTATGATTTCGCTTCGCAGGCTATTTCAATTCCCACTTGCTCTCGCATCAACCGTGTCGGTCGCGTTCGCTTTCGCATTCACCATCTCCCACATCTCCTGATACCCCTTGTATACCTCCATCAATTCACCCATAGTCATCTGTTCGAACGGTTTCTCAATCTTCTTCCACTTCACTCCCCCCACAGTGGCTTTCTCGCCCAGAGAGTTACCTCTACTCCGATTTTTCACATTCTCCAGCGCGGTCTCGAGCGAGTTGAACAGTCCAAAACTATTTCGATGTTCTTTGTTCCCAATGTTACCATTGGTCCCTCCGTTGGCCCCATTACCGCCAAAAAGACCGCCGTTGATCAAACTCGTCGTTCTGCTTCTCACAGCAGTCTTATTTCCACTGTTGTTGCTATTGGCGCTGTTTCTGCTCTCTTCTGCATGTATATTAAGCGATGAACTCGACGAAGACGCACTAATGGGCCGTAAATTCTTCATCACACCACCCATACTATTGGTAAATTTGACCAGAAACTTGTCTTGTGCGTTCGGAGAAGAAACCAAAGAACCAGACTGATTGCTAACAGTCTGCGAGCCTGTTCTCATCAGGGTCGCTGGTGTCGCAGTAACCGTTTCCTCAACCAGAGGCCCTGGAAGCTGCAGAGAGGAGTTTGATCGCGAATGATGCTGGGTCGACGTGTTGGTGCTGGCGCTGGTGGAAATTGAGGAAGTAGGGGTGATCTTGACCACTTCCGGAGCATTTTGAGTACTTAGTAAAGCTTGAGCAGCCACATTTTCGGCAACCTGTTGGTTTGTGGAGGCCAAAAAAGTCTCTTCCGAATCTCCTTGCTCTCCTTGCTCTCCCAGATGATTCAACCAAGAAACTTTGCCGATAATATTACGAATGCTTGAATCTACAGCAGTAGAGATGTTCCTGAGGCCTTGGTCGGCATGGTAAAGCGGAGAAAATGAATCCAGCAGCGATGTACTGGTCTGCTTAATCAAAATTGGAGCCGTGGTTGTTTCGGTGATGCCTGGACTGTGACTCTGAGATAGCTTATACTTGCTCACTTCCTCGTCGATCGATTCAATCACGATCGGACGCGACAGAACCTGCGAAATTTGCTCCCAAGAGCCATCTCTGGGGCCATCTTCTTCGATCTCCAAGTTTTCCAGAGTCACGCTTGCCAAATACGACACACATGCCTCTAGATTCGTCAAAACGTACAATAGTTGGCCTCTTTCTTCGTCTCCTGCAGCCCCTTCGTACACAAGTTCATTTCGGAACCGCTTGATCAGCTGCAATTGTGAGACAAGAGCATGAGTGTGCAAGTCTTCCAGGTGAATAACTGTGTAGATCAGCACAGGGAGGTAAATGTCGGTATTGAGGCTTTCAGTTTGAGATTTTTCCGGTAATAAATCGCTGATTAGCAGGCTTAAAAGCCGGTGAATCCTCACAAGATGCTTCAGCTTCAACGTGGGTGATCTCTCAGCCGAGAAAACTTCGAATTGGGGCAATATAGTCTGCTCAAGTCTCTCTCGAAACACATTTTCGTCGATCGGCAATTCGAGGTCCAGATGCCGGAATCTCACGTCTAGCAACCGCAGATGGCGCAATTTGACTCCGAAATCCCGGTTCAGCTGCTTCTCAAACTCGTCCACTGTCACTCCCTTGTCAGGGAACATGATGGCCGAGTAGAACCTGTCGCACAACAGACGCTCTACGAGCAGGTTGTAGCGATAAGCGAGGTAGTTTTCTGGCTTGTCAAGCTCCGAGAGCTCACGAACAGCAGCACCGTTGTTATTGGCCACGTAATTTTGCGCTTTAGCGCTGAAGCCGCGATAGAATTCCTGAAATAGCTCGGCAACTTCAAAAGTGGCCAGAGGCTTTGCGAAGCGAGGTTCTCTGAGAAATTTGAGAAACTTTTGCAGCGACTGTAAGAGCGGGGCTGGAAGCTCTTCTTCAGATGCCACGTCAAAATCTCCGTCTTCGTCTTCATACCCGCCAATAGCAGGCGATTTTGGGGGCAATTTGTTGGATTGGCGAGCTTCAATCTGCAAATCTGAAGCTGACTGGGACGAGTCAGCTTGCGGAACTGCCTCTTCCACACGATCTGGGCCGTAAGAGCTCAAGATCGCCGTGTGAGACTCCCACGACTCCTTCGTGGGCGGTGTATGGAACATGGTGGCGGAATCGAGGCGATAAAGTCAGATGACACCCAACACGAAAAAGAGGGCAAAACGGCGGGGAAATTCGGTTCAAGGCTGCAGGAAATGCCGGAATCTATGGTATAAGGGTTTTCACACGCTCTTCTATGAAGACGGTATCCTCAGTTGTGTTAATTAAGCGATGACGAGTTTGCTCGGAAATAGGGTAAAAAGGGGAAAATATTTGGCTTGATTTGATTGATTTGATTTGAGAAGCTAAAAAAAAGTGTAACAAATGGGCCGCATAAAAAAGAGCGATAAATTGTGAGAAAAAGATATGAAAGCAGCAAGAAGGTGGTCTAATGAGAATTGAGAGTGAGTTATTGTGCTAGATGTTCATACGCAAAAAGGATGTGAGCCAAGTTTTAGGTAGACACACTGAACAGAAGATGGACAAAAACGGTCTGAGAATGAAAAGGTGACCAATCTACTGTCTGATAAGTCACGTGATCACGATTGCGTGACTATCTTGGCATCTATCGAGCAGCAAGCAAAGCGGGTACCGTAAAAACATGTGGGCAGTTAGGTCCAGTAATTTCAGCATAAAGCCCCTGAGTTCCTTGAATTTGGAATCTGCCAGGCAGCCACTATGACAGGTCTTTGGTGGCGCTTGAAATTCTGAGCTCCTGAAACCTATTTCAATGACGGGGTGGTGTTTGACCACTTCAGCGTTCACAAACGGCATTGGGGACAAATGGAATGACTCAACTCGTACTTTCCGATCTGAGCCCGGGAGCTTTTCATTTCTGTCGCCCAACTCGTCACCAATCAACACCAGCAATTGGAAACATAATCCGCCATCAAAGCCTTGAGCTTCGTATTCATCTGCCACTGTGATGGCTTGCCAGTGGCTAGGCATCGGAAAGAAAAAAATGGAGTAATTGGGTCAGAGGGAGAGCATGTGGCTTGGTGAGGATCACTTTCGAAGGTGGATTGGACTATCATCTTGTCATCCAAGTCACGTGATTGCATCACGTGATTGAGACCTTTATTGTCCACCATGAGAATCAAGGCACTCGCTAATTCCAACACAATGAATTCCATGAAGACAGTCACTCAATGAACTGGGCCTTGTCTCTCCAAGCAAAAGCTGACTGGGGAAGAATCCTCGACCGTTGACTTCAAATGACTCCACAAAACAAAACCTAGTACCCCATGGCTCGATAAAAATAAAAAGAATAGCCGACGAGCGACCTTGAGCACTTCACCCACTCTGATTGGTTTAGCTGCTACCACCACCCCCATCACCCCCACCACTGTCACTGCTATCCCCACCACCACCAACGATTGACCCTACTACCGCGGCGACACGAGAGAGAATGATGAACATCCCTTTGAGTGTTCCTGATAGTCGTCTAGAGTATCTCATATCAAGATCTTGGATGAATTTCTGTGCCGAACAAGTCCATTTCTGCTTCAAAGTCGAGCGAGCGAGGAGTTTCTAGCCGGACTGAAGGTATTTGTAGTTCTTGAGGAAACGAGCATGAACTGTCTAGCACATGTATCGATACTATCTCGGTCCGTTTAATGACCTTTTTTGGTGACGTCACCTCTGAAGGATTAACAGATCACGTGATCAACACGAAGACTTTGTGTAACTCCGAGGAAGATTGAATCGGAAGGTTTACTTGGCTGAGAGTGTGCTCAACAATGATCAGCCACACGTGTTCAGATGACATGTTGACAATGATGACCTCATTGAAAATGTTTGATAGAGAGTTACATTGATTTTGCAACCAGCACCACCTTAACACTGCTGACTTTCAGATGATTACCTCTGAGTTCTCGGAAAAATGCAGCTTTCCTCTTTTCGCTCGAGGACCAATTTTCCATGCTCGCTGACCGATGTGTTTCCAAGTATCGGGTTTCACTTTGAAGTATGCCGTAAGCCAAGTATCGCCCTCGTAGTGGTTCTGTTTTGGCTAGCGACCAAGTCTGCCGAATCAAACTCCATCTTCCTATGTTGATTTCGATTTATTTCATAACTAGCACTTTGCTGGGCTATCTAAACGACGATCATGCTCTGTTCAAGATAACATGGAAACGATTGGACTGAGTTAAATGACTGAGGGTGTATAATTCCGGCTCACAAAGTGGGTTTTGGAGTCCTCAATGGCTCTACAGGATGACTAAGTTACTTTTCAACTCCCAGATACTGATCGAGATCGAGGAAACGAGATGCTGCAGTCGGACTGGTAAGAGGAGAACCAAGACTCGAGTGATGGGCTAATGAACAGCCAGCTAAACCAGGAAGAGCAATGCCGCAACTCGTGGATTTGGCCTTTGTCGAGATCTCAAATGATTTGGCAAAAATTTTGGGAAATCGATGAATTTTGATATGGCAATTGACCTCTGATGACTGGCACTTAAAAATGGTAGTTTGCATGTATCCACATCCCTTTGACCGCCCTCTTCTCCTTACTCGACACCCCTGCTGGTCGCTCACTGTAAGCTTTGATTGTCGTTTGCCAATCGTTTGCCTCCTCGGATTTATGTGAGCTCTTCCCTCCTTTCCTCCCCACTTGCACCGCTTCCCGCTGACAAACGTCTCACCGCCTCGGAGCTTATCGCCCAATTGGGAAAATTTCCCGACTCCCCGAAAACTACAATTTATTCCCGTTTTTTTTTCGCTTTGCGACTACAAAGAAACAAACAAGTCCCAAATAAATCATTGCCAAACAAGTTTCCCTTTTTTCCTCTTTTTCCCTTCGAGCCTGCCATGTTAAAGCCTACTTTTCCCTTCAAAAAAAGATGAGTGGCCCTGATAGCGAGCAGGATGTGGAAGTCGGGACTCTCCCGGAAAAACCCTTGGAGAAAACGGAGAACTCCGCGGACACCATGTATTTAACCGCTGTCCCCAGCTTTGAGGACATCTCTACACCTCGCAAGATCGTGTTCGTCGTTTTAATGGCGGTCACCCAGTTGTTCACTCAGGCTCTGATGGCGTCATCGCTTGTGCCGTCGCAGGAAATCGCCAAACACTTCGGTGTGGATCAGAATCCTGGCGAGGTCTCTTGGATGACCGCTGCCTATTCGCTCACTATAGGAACGTTCATCCTCATTTCAGGTCGAATCGGAGACCTCATTGGCTACAAGAAAGTGTACGTGTGGGCGTATTTCAGCCTTGTTCTTTGGTCTTTGCTCGCGGGAATTTCCAAATACACTCAGTCGGTTGAGTTTTTCGACTTTTGTCGGGCTATGCAAGGTCTCTCGATGTCTGGAGCAGTCCCCAATGCTTTGGGACTTATTGGCCACTACTTTCCTAACGGTAGGCAGAAAGACATGGCCCTTGCTCTTTATGGAGCGGTGGCTCCCGGTGGCTTTGTCATTGGGGCGCTCATGAGCTCCGTTTTGGGCCAGTTTGCCAGTTGGCCTTGGTGTTATTACGTGACTGCCATGACAGGAATGGGCGTTGCTGTCTTTTCGTTGTTCATCATTCCCAAAAATATTGGAAATTACCACGCCAGCCTCTCGTACGAGCAATTTGATCCTTGGGGTTCTATTACGGGAGTTTCTGGGCTTGTTTTGGTGAATTTCGCGTTCAATCAAGGTCCTGTCGTGGGCTGGGACATCCCGTACGTGTATGTTTTGCTCATTGTTGGGGTACTTTTCCTGGCTGTTTTTGTCGTGGTTGAGAGTCGAGTTGCTTACCCGCTAGTTCCTTCTTTGAATACCGATGTGAGGTTCACTCTCGTCTGTCTTGGAGCTGGTTGGTCCAGTTTTGGTATCTGGCTGTTTTACACTTATCGCTATTCGTACGCTATTTTGGAGCTGAGTCCTTTGATAACGTCTGTCCAGATGATTCCTACGATCTTCGCAGGTCTTTTTGCCGGATTGATGACTGGGAGACTCATCAATAAGTTCCCTCATTGTGTGATAATGCAGACGGCAATGTGCTGTTTCTTGACGGGTCTTATCTTGATGGGTTTGCGCCCGCAACACCAGACTTATTGGGGCCAAAAGTTCATATCGCTGCTAGTTTGTTCGTGCGGAATGGACGTCAGTTTCCCTGCTGGAATCGTTATCTTGGCCAACAAGCTGCCCAGAAAGCATCAGGGACTCGCTGCATCGCTGGTGGCTACTGTGGTGAACTACTCTATCTCCATCGGACTCGGTTTGGCGGGTACTGTGGAGTACTACAAACTGTTGCATGGATCAAGCACCTGGTATGCGATTAGATGTGCTTTTTATACAGGCATGGGTCTTGCGGGAATGGGATTCTGCTGTGGCATGGCATTCGTGGGACACCAGTTGTTCTATTCAAGGCTAAGGAGTTCAAGTAAATCGCGCTCTGAAGCAAGCGAGGTGAGAGAGAATAGTCAATGAGCGAGCAGAGCCAGTCGAGAAATCTCTCACAAAGCTAGCAAAGCCAGCGCGAAAACAGTGCAGGACTAGCTCAAGGAGGCTTCACTGAGCTACTTATGAGAAATCATCCCAGCTCTTCTCGTGAAGTTTCGGCCTTTCAAAAAGCTGTTTGGAGCCTGACAAAATTCGAGAAACCTTGTCTGAGTTTCTTGAACATTACAAGACTCTCAAAGGCTCCGAAATGTTCCAGAAAGCTGTTCATACTCGACGTGTTTGTGCCAACAATAATGGCGCTTTGGCATTCTAAAGATTGATTGTGCTGCCAAATTTGATGGCATTCTGACCATTTGAGACTATGCATTCAAAATGAGAGAGCCTTTACTGATTTTTCACGCCGACAATTTGAAGTTTTGGGCGTTGATGACTTTTCACAACTAATATCCTTTGATGATTGAGAAACCACCTTAATGATTAATTGCGCTTGCATCAAAACAAGATACTACGCTCATTCACTTCATACATCTGCAGCTAATCACTACGCATTAAATCACTGAATTTTCATAAACTACCTAAGTATGTTAACGCTTGTTCATAAACTGAGAAGCCATGTTGAGCAAAGAGCCCATTCCTTGACCCTGGCCCTGGCTCTGGCCCTGTCCTTGACCCTGATGGCTAGAGCCACCCATGAACTGTCCGGCGAGTCCGGCGAGCTGGCCAAGCCCTCCCTGGCTGCTTTGATTAGAGCCTGATTGGCCGTAGCCACCCTGGTTGTAGCCTTGGGACTGCTGGTTGTAACCTTGAGATTGTTGGTTGTAGCCTTGAGATTGTTGGTTGTAGCCTTGGTCGTAACCCTGAGATTGCTGGTTATAACCCTGCCCGTAACCCTGGGATTGCTGGTTGTTGTAACCCTGAGATTGGGATTGCTGGTTGTTGTAACCCTGAGATTGGCCGCCTTGCTGGCCCACCAGACCCGAAATCAAAGAGCCAAGACCGCCTGATCCGCTACTTTTACCGCCTTGGCCAGCAGCTCCCATCAAAGAACCCAAGTTAAAGCCACCCTGGGATTGTTGGGTTTGCGCATTGACGCCTGAGCCCGAAAGAGACGAGATGAGCGAGCCAAAGCCCGAAGACGAGCCTCCGGAGGCGCCCAGCAGTCCCGAGAGCATTGCCAGCTGGGACGAGCCGGAGCTGCCACCGCTGCTCATCTGAGAAAGCAACAGCGAGCTCAATCCGCGCTCATTCTGAGACGAGCCTGGGTTTTGCTCGACCGCTCTCTGCATGTTGCCGGTGATGCGACCCACCAATTGGGACAACTTTTGCTGCAATTCTGGGGAGTTGATCACGCCATCTTGTTCATCAAGCTCTGCTGCTTTTTGGTATTGTTCAACAGCCCCTTGTTCATCTCCCTCGCTGAGCAGCACGTCTCCCAAGGCAATTCTAGCCTTGCAGAAAAGGTTAGAGTCGACGTTTTGAGAGCTGCAGATTTGGACGGCTTGCTGGGCGTACTGCTTTGCCTCAGAGGAACTGCGAGACTGTCCCACTTGTTGAAGAAGGTTTTGGACTTGTTCGGACATTATTTGGTAGTAATTAAATTTGTTTTGATAGGGTTTGTTGAGGGTGTTTGGGGGTGAAATTTCAAAGATCAGGACTTTCCTTTAAATCTATTGATATTTTTGTTTTTCGCTTAATTGACGGATTTGGTCATAGATAGTTGCGGAGCTCAGGCGCGGCGCAGTAAACTGTCGTTGCGTGGCGCAGCCTCATGGCGCAGCAAGACTCACTATCAACAATTCACTTTTGGCGCAGCGTGAACCAAATAAAAAATATATCAAATTACATGAACTTGGCAGCACTTACACCTTTTACCGCCATCATTAATCCCAGAATGATGAAAGCAGACATCTCCAATCTTGACCAGGACCTCAAGACGTCCAGACTGGCGAAGTACAACAACAAATCTCTACAAAATGAGGTGAAGGCCTGGCTTTCACAAATACTTGGAGATCAGATAGACAGCAATGAGCTTTCTAACACCGATCTACTGGACCTGCTCAAGTCAGGAATTGTCCTGTGCAAGGTTGTGAATTCTGTGTGGGGCCCTGGAACCCTCAAGTTCAAAGAAAGCAAGATGGCGTTCGTGCAGATGGAGACGATCGAGCGATTTCTCAATTTCATCAAGGCCCAAGGAGTGCCGCAGGACGAGCTGTTCCAAACCGTGGACCTCTATGAGGCCAAGGACCCTTACCAGGTGGTGATGACGATTCAATCGCTCTCGAGGCTGATCAATAAGAAGTTTGGGGCCTCTTACCCGCTCATAGGTCCAACGATTGCCACCAAGCACGAGCGTCCAAATGTGCCACCAAAGCCGAAGAAGTTTTCTGCCGCTAGTGGAGTCCCGTGGAGTACGATGGAATACGGTTATATGAATGGAAGCAATCAGACGACTGAGAAGATTGTTTTTGGGGGAAAAAGGGATATTGTCAACAAGTACTGAGCAGCAAGCGAATTTCTTTGGAGCAGTTAATATAGGATTCTGCGAGTTTGGTAAGAGTTATGGGTAGGCTAGGAGGCTCTTGAAACATCGAATGGGTCTTTCCGTAGAACTGAGGAGTAAATGTTATCAAGGTGGTTGTCAAGCGTCGTGGGGATCAATTTGAAACCAAACCTTTTCCGAGAGATCTATAAGCCTCTTAGAGATTGACTTTTGAGGCATTTGTTGGATCTCTTTGGTGAACTGATCTCTCGGGCTAAAGCGGCCAATTGTTTTTCACCAGAAATCATTGGTCCACTTCTAAATAGTCACTTAAAAGCTGATCACTGAGATCCACCATATTGCGCAAAAACCTGTCTAGATGGAACGCTGCGATCTCCTCTTGCTTGAGTTCCAGATCTCTGAAACTGATGAGATTGAATGTCGAGTTGATCTGCTTTAACACACTAAACATGCTCTCTTCTTTTTGAGTGCCTATGAGCCGGTGTTGATCCTGAGAGGACAGCTCTAGTTTCGCTATAAGCTGGTCCTTTTCCACATTTGGATGCAGAACAAGCGTCAAATTGGGGTAATTTCGTAAGTATTCCCTGATCTCGTCGACATAATCCAGGTGGCTATGTGATACCACCAGAGAGACCTGCTGGGATTTGGGTATTCTGTTCCCTCTCTTGGAGCTCTTGACAGCTTCTGCTCGGTTGTTTTCAGAGTTGAAGTACTGGTAAGCGGAAAAGGCAAGCCCTCCCACCAAAAGAACACATGAGGCCAGCTTGGCAAGGGAAGCGGCTTTGTGTGAGTTTCTAGGAGTCATGTGGTGTTTGGAGCGGTGAATAACGGAGGTGCTGGTAGCTTAGCGAGGTTTGGAAATGCGATTTCTGAAATCTTTCCAGATGTGGAAACTGATAGCGCATGTGGTGTAAGGGTGTTGAAGTTGATTTGGACTGAGGTGATCATGATCATTGATGCAGCAGTCCTACTACTGGATAGGGAACGCAAGGCTGTACATGATTTCAAGACACAAAAGAATAGTCCAGTGAGAAAGATGGTTTCAGAGGATCAAAAACAAGCATAGAGGTCAGGGGTTCTCGTAAACTAGGGTACTACATTTACTGAATTTCATCTGATCTGGTCAGTTTGTCAACACGGCAGAGAGGGACAGGACTATGCGAAAACCTGTCATAATGTATCAAAATCTGAAGCTGCAACCATTTGACCTTTTCGGGTAAATCGTTTTGTCCAGATCAATTCCACATCTAGATCTCGTAGATAAACTTTACTAAGTCAATAGTTTTAAGTTTTTTTGATATGCTGAGGACGACGCTCCAAGCTGTTCAAAGTTTACTTTGAAAACTCTCAACCCCCAGCCCCTCCCCCACACCTCATACAGCCCCATCAGCCCACTGCTGCTTCCCTTTTGCTGTAACTTTTCTCTCATTCTAATTTGATTCGCTCTTCTACTTTGCGTCTTCTCACTACAACATAATTTTTGGTCGCGAAACCGATTTTCTTTTACCTGCATCTCATTTGCTTCTGTCACACCTGCCGCTCTCATTTTTCACTATAGACGTACAGCGACGGATTCGATTCCAGGTGGGACAGGTGGCTTAGCGGACATGCGCCTAGAACGGTCTTGGCCGAGGGCATGCCAAGAAAGCAACTACACTATATCAAAATGACGTACACAAAATAAGCTTCTTTGCGCTGAAAGAGGCTACTATTGGGAGCCATCCCTAGCAGTCAGCAGACTCAACTCCTTTCGATAAGTGCTGACACAAACTTAGTAATACTCGAAATTGTGTTTTTCCGAGCGAGATAATCAATATGCCTGTATCAGCCCCGCCACCGTTAATGTGGGGCGGCCCATTTAAGGACGCGGGTTCTACAAAAGACCTAGATGGCGGCAAACGGGAGAATATTGTTGCAGCTCATCGTGGGATTATTCGAGCCAGCCAATTGTGAGAACAGGCTTGCAAAGCATTATTGAAGTGTGCAGTGCTAAAAAATCAAGAGAGAAAAAAAAAACTGGAAAATTGTATGGACTTATCGGTTGCGTGTAAAAAACTTCACGTAGCTAGGCTTGAAAGTGCATGACTAGACGGCACTCGAGTAATGTCGGAGAGGTCCGAAAGAACGGGGGCCCGAAGCCCAGGATGGGAGGATATAGTGCGATCAGTAGAAAAGCCCTGTGTCGACTCCAATGAAACATCCGCTGATTGGATTACCACACTTTGCAATAACCAAACCTAATTAGAGCTAATTAGAGCTATTTTTCTGGCCTCGAGGTCCGATCTACAAAATCTACAGCCAGAAAATTACTGAAATTTGCAACCAACTCTTCGACGCATCCGGGTATGGCGGGTTTCCAAGAGCCGCGGCTTGGCGCCGCACGCACAACTGAGACCTGAAATGCGGGCATTTCAAACCTTTGCAACATGGTACCAACAACACCACAGCAAATCAGCGTAAAATAATAGGTAATTGGCACGGATACATGGGGCAGCCAAGCCTGCGCGGTTGGCGCGAGCGTCACCTCTGCGGGCAGGTAGGGTAGAAGGTACCATCGGGCTTGTCGCGCGAAAAATACTTGGTGAGCCACTCCAGCGCATCCACCCACCTAGATCCGCGCGCAGCGCTTCGGGGGCCGGGGGCCGCTTCGGGGGCCGGGGGCCGCTTCGGGGCCCGCCTTCAACAAGATCCGTTGACCGGTGTTCCTCACAATGTGTCGCATCTTGCCAAGAGCACCTGACACTCACCACCTTTTAACCAGCGCCAATTGGCCTCTTTTAGTGGTAATCCACAAATTCCTCTTTGCGACCTCATGCAGCCGCGTGCATGAACCCGCATAACCGCGTATTGTTCGGGAGCCGTATTCCTCTTTGCACAGGCTCTGCAGCCAGAGATTGCTGGTGTTAGAGTTATCTGATCAATCAGCAGCCAAAGAGAAAAGATGGCCTCCCAGGAAGATCTCCGGTTGCAACGGGCGGCCACTGTGACACGGGGTGCATGACGTGGGGGCGGCACCTGCAAAGAGAGCGCATGTTGGGTGCGGACCACGGTGGGCTTGTCACTGCTTCTCGGGGCGCCGTCGTCGGCCCCACCGTCGGCCCCTCCGTCGGTGCCTCCGTGAACCCCTCCGCAAAAGAAAGCACTGAATCTATAGCGACCCGAGACCCTCGAGCCTGCATGCTCGAGAAAAAAAACAAAAAAAATAACTTATTTTCTGCATGGGCCCCTCCGAAGCCGGACACGCGCACTCGCACCGTCCGGTTTGCGGGCCTGTCCAGGTGTGTCTAGCGACATGGCGGGCCGACTTGGCGAGCCATTGCTGCAGCGAGCATGCTTGGCGATTGTTGCGCTCGCTTTCCGCTCCACAGCCGCCATTTCGGGCTGTGTGCGGGCATTGAAAACCTGCAGGACGGGTGCAAAGTTTATTTCTTTTTCGGCATTTTTTTTTTTTTTTTGGTTTTTCTCAACCCTTCCTCTGCTATATAAAACCCCCTCCCCCCTTCTGTGTCTGTCTGGTCGCCTTCTCCATTCTTGCGGATCTGCACTGCTCATCAACATCCAAACCATTGCACAATGAAGGTGGCCCCTCTCCTTCTGCTGCTCGGAACCGCGTCGGCCATCCCGGCCGCGTGGCACAAGTACTCCGACACCGACTACACTGTGATGGCCTGCAAGGCCGCCGTCGAGGCCTCTGGAACCTACTGCGGCAAAAAGCTCCAGAAGGGCTACAAGTGCGCCTGTAAGACCAAGCCGGACCTCGGGTCGTGGCTCAACTGCGTGTACCACAAGACCAGTGTCAACAACACCGAGGCCGAGGACTCGATCATCGAGTTCTGCTCCGAGGTGAACGTCACCCAGACCCACGAGAAGCTCCGTGCCGCGTACGCCAACGCCACAAACTACATCCGCAACATCTCCGAGATCGCGGACTACAACAAGTCCAAGACCATCAACTACCCGATCACGGGCGGCAAGATCAACTCCAAGTACAAGCTCTACAGAACCTCGTACGTCCACCGTTACGGCAACTTCGACGTGTCGCACTACCTCGGTATCGCGCTGCTCGCCGCCTGGGGTGCGCTCATGCTCGTGTGCGGAGCCTGCAACTGGGCCCAGGTGCTCTTCCCGGGACTCACCGCCGCCATCGTCGGCAAGGTCCCCAACTCCTGGAGAAAGTACGTCACCATGCCCGCCCTCTTTGGCAAGAGACACATCGAGCCGTTCGGCGCGGTCGGCCTCTTCCCGGACCGGTTCGAGTTCATTGTTCTGACCATCTTCTTCGTGTACTCCTTCCTGGCCACCGCCATCCTGGGCTTCAGCTACCAGCAGAACGACCCGGTCTACGCCACCAAGAGCAACGGTGTTGCGCGTTACCTCGGTGACAGATCCGCCGTGCTGTGCTCGTACATGTTCCCGCTGCTGTTCATGCTGCCCGGCAGAAACAACCTGCTGCAGTGGCTCACCAGATGGCACTACTCGCGTTTTGTTGTGTTCCACAAGGGAATCGCCAGGGTGGCTGTGCTCGAGGTGTTTGTGCACTCGGTCACCATGAGCGTCCACTCGGTGGCCGCAGCCAAGTGGACCACCAGATGGGCCGCAGACTGGTGGAGATACGGTGTTGTCTCGACCATTGCGTGCTCGGTGGCCACGGGCTTTGCCATGTTCTCCGTGCGCCGTTACTGGTACGAGCTCTTCCTGGTGTCGCACGTGATCCTGGTGGCCATGTTCCTGTGGTCCGCCTGGTTGCACGCGGCCTCGCAGGACTACCACCAGTACTACGTGGCGTGCGTGGCCATCTGGTGCTTCGACCGTTTCTTCAGAATCGTGCGCATCGCCATGTTCGGTGTCAGAACCGCGCGCTGCGAAATCCTCTCCGAGGAGGGCACCATCAAGCTGTCCGTGCCGTACCCAAAGAGCTACTGGAAGGCCTCCCCGGCCGCCCACGGCTTTGTCCACTTCCTGACGCCGAGAGCCTTCTGGCAGTCGCACCCCTTCACGCTGATCGACTCGGTCACCGACAAGGACCACATCCACTTCTACTGCAAGATCAAGGGCGGAGTCACCAAGCTGATTGGCAACAAGGCCCGCGGCGCCGCCGAAAAGAGCGTGTTCAACGTCAAGGTTCTCGTCGAGGGCCCGTACGGAAACAAGTCGCCGTACCAGCACTACGACAAGGCCGTGCTCATTGCCGGTGGAAATGGTATTCCTGGTCCGTTCTCGCACGCCCTGGACCTCGTGTCTCGTGGCGCTAAGACCGAGGTCAAGCTCTACTGGGCCGTCAGAGAGTACAACGCTCTCAACTGGTTCAAGGCCGAGCTGGCCCAGTTCCGCGGCACCAAGTGCAAGCCGATTGTGTACGTTTCGAACGTGAACTCGTCGCTCAGCCACGTCGACCTCGAGTTCTCCTCTGACGGAAACTCCACCGAGGAGAAGCTCTCGTCCGCGGACGAGAAGACCAGCGCCCCATCGTTCGACCAGCTGGCCCAGACGTTCGACTTTGTCGAGTTCAGACAGGGCAGAATGGACGTGGCTGCCATCGTGGCCGAGGAGATTGCCGAGGCCAACGGAACCGTGGCGTTCGGTGCCTGTGCGCACCCGAACATGACCGACTCGGTCAGAGCCGCCGTCGCTGCCGGTCTCGATAAGTCGAGCAAGCGCGTCGACTACTTCGAGGAGATGCAGGCTTGGTAATCGCAGACAGCTTGCCCAGCTCGTTGTCTGTGTTGCCTCGCGGTCTGGCAAACTTGCTGCACTCGGATCCGGCCGCCATTGGCCGTTCGTGCTGCGGCTCGAGACGTTATTTATAATAACTATAGTAGACTGAATTGATAATTAATATGCACATTTATTCCTGACGAGCGGAGCGAGACCAGCGTAGCGAGGAGAGCGTAGCGTAGCGAGGCGAGGCGAGGCGACGCCGGTTCCTCACCAGTTCTATTCTGTGCCGGCAAAGCTTGCAAGCCTGCAAAGGGACAAACACGAGCAGTTTCAAAAGGCAGGCAGTTTTGTGGGCTGATGTACCACCCTTTAGAACCGCTGTGACGTCGCTGGCAACCAGCAGACAATCCGCTCTGCGCAGTGGTCGCCTGTCGTTGGTGGTCAGTGTAAATGGCCAGCGAACCCAGCAGGAAAGACCACAGGAGCGGCTCCAGGTCAGGCAGACGAGGCGGATTTTCCGTGGAAAAAATTGGTTCGCGCACTACCAGCGACCCAAGCAGACAAAGATACTTGGACAGTGAGCAGAGCGGTTCAGACGGAGGATGGGCGGGGCAGAGTCCCCTTTTGGCATGGAACGGACTAAATTACCAGGCCTCGTTGTACCACCCAGGCATTGGGTGAGAACCGTTTGTGTGCTTTGCGGAGATGGACGACCCCCAGCCACAAGGGTGTCATTCGTTTGTACTGAATTCTGTGATTTTGTAAGGACTGCTGAACCGCCCTTAGTGAAGTGATCAAGTTACATCTCACCACTTCGGAAGATGTGATCCGTTTGGCCTGAAACAGGTTATCTGAACATTTCAGCTCCGCCCGACTTTGCTTGTTGGTTTGGCGTTCAGCTTACTTTTGCTCGCTGTTTGTGGACTTAATCTCTGTGGTCAGATCTAGCCAGTGGTGGCGAGGAGATCGGTGCCGCGGCTAAATATCTCCACCAGTAGACTGTGTGCGCATAAATTCGAGCGAGGCGAGCTTTTGTTTGTGTGCCGTTTAGTTTACTATGAAGAGCGATCAAAGAGCAGTGTGAGCTCGAACTCAAAGGAGTATTTTGAGAATTTCTCTAACCTGATACCTGCGGCCTTCCGGACACAACGATTGAACTCAGGTGGATTGACCTGTTCCTGTCGTCTCCACAATACTCAGCTAGTTTTGACCGATCGGTTGCCATAATCAGTTCAAAGATTGTCAGCCCCCATTTCACGCCGTTTGCTGATTGTAGTATCTCAAATCTTCTCAAAAATAGGCCCTATATCTCAACATTCAACACACACAACTGGGCAGAAACTGATCGAGTAGGCTCCGCAACTGGGTGGTAGCATACTCATAACGTGCTCAAGAGATACAAATCAAGTGGTTCGAGGTATTCGAGTGCTTCCAAGATCGTACCTCACTCCCTTCTCGTTTCACCTCTCTCTCTCTTCTCGGGCCACTCCTCGCTTCGCTCGTCGTTCCCCATCGTCCCCGTCAATCGCTTCCTACTTTCAAATGAGCTATGTTTGTGTGTCTTAATCAGTGTGTGCTATGAAAATGATACAAAAACCCTATGAATGAAGAAAAAATGAGGCAATAACAGGTAGCAGTAACGAGAGAAAACGGACTGCAACAACTCGCTCCGCTCGTCAACTAGCCCCGCTCGTCAAATCACAGAAGTTTCTCTGCAGGAGTCGGATCTCTGCCCCTCTCCTCGTACGGATCAACCTCACCTTCCTGGTCCACGAGATTGCCCCTCTTCCTCTGGTCCTCTTCCAGAACCTCAAACAGACCCTTGAAGTTACCCGCTCCGAACCCTTGGTGGTTGCGACGCTGAATGACCTCAAAGAAGAAAGTCGGACGGTCGAAAACAGGCCTTGTGAACAGCTGCAGCAGGTATCCGTCCTCGTCAAAGTCCACCAGAATGCCGAGCTTCCTGATCTTATCCATCGACTCCTTGAACTCGGGATGCTTCGAGCTCTTGAGTCTCTGCTCCAGCCGCTGATAGTACTTCTCCGGGACCTCAATGAAGTCAACCCCGCGAGCTCTCAAATGCTTCACGGCAGTGAGAATGTCGTCGACTTTCAGAGCAACATGCTGGACCCCAGGCCCTCCGTAAAACTCCAGAAACTCCTCGATCTGCGACTTCTTGATCCCCTTTGCCGGCTCGTTGACGGGCATCTTGATGTTCTCCGCCGGCGATGCCATCACGATCGACCGCAGGGACGAAAACTCGGTGTGAACCTGCTTGTCGTCCACCGACCAAAACTTGTGGAATCCAAACATCTTCTTGTAGAGTTCGCAGGACCTCACCATCTTGTTCCAGCCCATGTTTTGAACACAGTGGTCGATACAGTCAAAAGAGACCGGAAACTCCGCCTCCCGCTCGCTCAGCTCGTACTCGTCAAACACGTAGCCGCCGCTCAGAAAGCCCGAATAGCGTCTGCGGTCCACCAGAGTGTGCGTGGTGTCTCCGATCGCAAGCACACGGGCAACTGTGATTTTGCCAAAGCGGTCTTTGTACGTGGTGGGCTCCAAGACGCACTTGGCGCCTCCACTGATGGCCCGCTCGTACACTTTGGCAACGTCGTTCACCTGAAAAGCCACATCCTTAACGGCATCGCCATGAGTGACGACATGATGGTGGACCTCTGCGACCAGCTCCGCATCTGGGCCGAGCTGGGTGCTGTTTGGGGGTCTCAAGGAGCTGACAAACTGAACAATGACATTGCCGTTCTTGACGACTCTGGCGTTGATGCTTCGAGATCCAGTCTCCAAACCAAGGTGGCAATAAGGGCGGAACCCAAGTGTTCTGACGAAATGGGCGGCTGCCAGGTCGGCAGAGCTCACGTAGAAAGTGATGTGGTCGTATCCGACAAAGACAGACATGTCTTCGTCTTGCTCCCTCTCGAGGATCGCCGAGTCGGCGAGCTCGTTCTCGAGGAGCGGAGCCGGGGAGGCAGGGGCGGCCTTGGCGGCCATTTTGAAGTCAACGTTGCTCAGGGCGCTCTTGATGGTGTCCATGGTGGATTCGTGTGGGTTTTGTTGTTTTTGTGGCGGCGTTAGTGTGGTAAAATACGTGTTTTAGGGGTTGTACAATCTGTTTGGTAGCAGCTACATGGAGAAAAAAGAGTATTTTCAAGGGTCTTTTATTTGGTTTCTGAAGGCGAACAAAGGCGCCCGAAAATGAACTGACAATGGCAGATAACCCCGAGAATGGGGTGACACGGGCAATAGAACATCAAATGGACTAGAATTTAAAAAAAGTAGAATATGAAAATATAGAGTAGAACAGACCAAATCCAGAACAAATCCAGAGTAGATTAAAAAAGTTTGTTGAATTGAAAAGATGCTACCAAAAATTTCACTCTATCAAATCCAGAGAATTATGGAAAACGTTAAATAGACTGCATCAGTGAATTCGGCCGCAAACTCACCGGCCCCGTATCAGCCCACTCGGCGGCACATTTTCTGCGCTGGAGCATAACCTTACAAGGTGGTTTTTCCAAACCCGCATGAAACACAGCAGGACAGAACAACCGCCATACGTATTCCAGGGGGGCGCCGATGCCAAAGGGATGAAGCAAGCTTTCCACGAAACTCTGAGCTCCCTGAATGGAGAGCTGTCTCACTTCCATTGGCTTTCGTCTCGAAGCATTCCTTGTGGTTCCCTCTCCTCCCTGTTCTTCCCCATTTCACAGTCCCAACGTTCGGCTCATCTGCGACCAAGCTCATCACACCCTTGCACCACAGGCACAAGGTGCATTTCATGCGCTTTCATGCAGGGTATCACTATTATAAGCTACACTAAAAAAAAATTGATGCTCGAGCTGCAGGAGAACCAAATTTTATCTTTGAGGCCAAATGAAACGCCGTCGATTGAGACTTGAGCCAGGAACGCAAACCGGGCAAAGCTCCACGAGACGGTGCCGCTGTAGAGAAGTAACGTGGAGATCATCGCCAGAGCAATATGCGGCCTAGTATCGACAAAATTTCCCGGTCCAATCCCGAATCGATGGCCCGTGTCTGCGTTCTCGGATCTTCCGAATTCTTCTTCCGCATATATTTTATTGTTCCAGAGAAAATCTGCACCTGTACAAACTGGCTGACCTTTGCTGCTGCTGTACTTACGGTACCACCCACTGTCACTGGAACACCATCAAAAACGTCTAGAGAGGGGCCCGTTTTACCAGCTTTCATTAAACCCTCTCTTCCTTTCTTTTGCTCAGTTTTACTCAAAGTTTCACTCGGGTTCGCTCAAACAGTTCCAGGTATTACCACCCATAATGTCTGAAATCGCACAGGTGGTTCACTCTTTCTCCAACGGAGCTGCCGACGGAACAGGAATTGTGCGCCTGGTTGAAGCCACCAAGAAAGCACTCCGTCTCAGGTCGAACGACCAAATCCCGGGATACCTCGTGGAGTACCTGCGCGACCAACAACAAGCTCTTTTTGGAGCTTACCCAACAGTCGCAGATAAAGTTCCAAGCACTACATTCGCCATAGTTTTCGCAAGTTTGGCCCTTCTACAACTCACATTCTACACTATCAATTTCAACAAACATGGTATCAACAGCCCCCTGCTCGCTTGGGGAGCACTCATTTGCATCCTCAAGACGATCGGTTTCTCCCTCCGTGCATTTTGGGCCTCAGATTTCCTGAGACTCCAAACTGGCATCATGTCAATTGTGTCTCTGGAGCTACCATCTGTTATGCTAATAGCTTGCTGTGTATTGCTATCGCAGAAGCTCTTCTCAGCACGCCAGCCACACATAGCACAATCACAAGCGCTCCGAACCACGCTGAATATGCTACATTTGGTCGTGGCGGTCTCCGTGGTGATGGCCGTTGCTGCACAGATTATTCCTTACCTCTACTTCTTGAGTCAAGATCGCTATGACCGGTGCAGAGATGTTGTGAAATCGGCGGCTGTCCTGGTCACGTGCTACGCGTCTGTGTCTATGGCTTTTGTGGGAGCTGCCTTGTTTCTGCCAGCAGCGGCTGGTGGGAGTGTCCAGTTTGAAACAGCAGAATTGCAGTCATTGATGAGCGAGGATGAGTATCACAGCAAAATCTCGCAAAACGGCCGCAACAGCCACATTTTTACTAGCCACAACGCGCTCATAATTAGTTTCAGTTCGGCTTGTGTGTGGATTGGCGCCCTTCTCAGATGCTTTGTCGTGTTGTCAAGCACCAACACAGCATCACAGAGCTGGGTGGGCCTGTCCGTAGTTATGTATATCTTTTGTGGGGTGTTGGACGGGTTTGTTTGCGGTGGTTTTGTCAAATTAGAGCAATCGACGAGCTCAGCGAAGAGCCATGTGGTTGCCATCTAGACGGAAAAACTTGCTATGTCTACCAACTGGGACTGTATGGATACCAGTACCAAGCTCGACAATTTCATTGCAGCAAATGTGTACAAATTCAGGCCCAACAGAACGACAGAAAGGCAGAAAAAGCGGGTTTTCCGCAAAATATGGTGCGTGAAACAGAATGGGCAGCAAGCTCTAGAGGGACCTTTTATACCGCATCTCTGTCTTGTTAGATTTGCCCACGCCGAGCTCAAGAATGAGCCTCGAACCCTAGGTATTTATTTGTGTTTTCTGAGACAGTAGGTCGTTAATTTAGTGTCTGACCAACAGTTAATATTTCTGCGTACCATCAGTAATTTAATTTACGATTTGCAATATTTGGTCTTATGCCTGAGTGAAAAATCCAAGTGCTGAGAGGATTCTTGCTTTGCAGGAAACAGAACCTACCAGTATCTCAGTATACCGTCGCTGCCAACCTAAGCTTACTAGCACATTCCCCTCTGCTCACCATCGGCGCCCCCTCGCGCTGAAACACACTGCACCGCCACATCCAATGAAACGCTACGCGTAGGAAATTCCAGTGGTTCTTTTGCACCGCCACATCCGAAAATTTGATAATTGCTTCAAGACACCCGCAATTCAGCCAAATCAGCCTTTATAGCGCCCACGAATTTCGTCGCCATACTCATAACAGCCTACCCAGAAATGTCTCAGACTGCTCCACAAATTCCGCTCTTCCTGTTGACGTTCAATTGCGGCAAAAAGACGCCGCTCAGTGCTACGTTCGCCGACAATGTGGCGCAACAAGTGGCGGAGCAAGAAACAGTCCCTGAGCTGCTAGTGTTTGCGTTTGAGGAGCTGTCATCGCTGATGGACGGAACCAATGCCAACAAAATCAACAGAAGACTCATTTCGCTTGCCAGCATGCTGACAGACGCATTGAGACAGCAGATGGGGCTCAACTTCGAGGTCATTTCGATCAATCATTTCGGCGGAGTTGGATTGGTGCTTATTTCTCAGTTCCGGTCAAGGTTCAGCAAAGTGCGGAAATCTGACGACGTTCCCGTCGGGTACTTTCTCACCAACACGAAAGCTGCCACGGGACTCAGAGTGACATATGACGTTGGTCTGGGCCGCAAAGAGCAGGTGGAGCTTACGTTTGTGGCGCTGCATATTGCTGCCAACGAGGGTCTGAAGTATCTCCTGCGGCGAAACTCGGATCTTTTGAACATTTTCCAAGGAATGAAGTTCACAGATGGCTTTGGGGTTCTCAAGCCAGACAGCCATTGCTTTCTGATGGGAGACTTCAATTACAGGACTACTGGTGGCTATCATTTTAATGAAAACAATGACGCTGCACAGCCCGAATTTGGGTTAGATGAGCTGACCATTCTACGCAATTCTGGCAAGATCTTGTGGGGTTTTGAGGAGGCAAAAGTGAACTTTAGACCAACTTACAAGTTCACAGTGGGAACGACTTTGTACAATTACAAGAGAAAGCCATCTTGGTGTGACAGAATCTTGTATTTGTCGTATACAGATGATTTTGGGGCTCCAAGTACGAAGGAACAGGTGATCAAGTACGATTCTCTGCCAACAGTGAAACTTTCTGACCATATACCAGTGTATCTGAGCATCAAAATACCGTTCACACCTCCTGTTTCGGTGATCAATACTAAAGGATATTTGGTGGACAGACTCACACATCTCTCCAACAATCAGCTGTATCTGAAGCCGATAAAAATATGGGATTATTACAGGATCATCGGAGCTTTCTCCGATGACGTTTTCGGCACCGCTCTGTGGCTGGGAACCACGAGAAGGGGCCGCGTGGTTTTGACGGCGATGATTGTGCTTCTGGTGTTGGTTTGGAGGTGGTTTGCCCAGTGAGTTTGGATGAGCAGAGCGAGTTTTTGGCCAAAAAGTGTGACACGGTTGTTCACAACAGGGGAAAATAGAGCTATTCAAAAGAAAAATGAAGCTTTGTAAGATTGACATGGATAAAAAGTGTTTTATGAAGAAAGGCTGCCCTTTCGGATGGCTGATTACTGAACGAAAATGGGTAAGTGTAATTGTTATATTGTCGATGTTGCTGTAGACATTTGACTGTCTAGTGAGACTGACTAGTGAAAGGGCGGGGCTGAACTTGGATGGCGGGTTTGGACCATGTTGAGACTCATTCTGGAGCTCTAGTATACTTGACGTTTTTGTCGGTTATTCATATTCTGTAGTTTCATTCATCTATACACAAACATCGGACAAGGCAATCATACTGGTACATTCTCAGAGCACTGCTCGATCGGTTTTGATTTGCAAGAAAGACGAGCCTGTTTGCCGGGGCATCCAAACACCGTGCATTCTCGATTCTTGCTGGCAAGAAGCTATTTGCTAAGCTCGCTATTTTTTGGTTGTGTACTTTGCCTTGGCCCAATCAAACGGAATATACCGGTATTTGATCATGTGCTGGATCTGTCTCTTCATCGTCAACGTGAACAACACAATGAAGTATATGAGAAGAATTGGCCAGAAGACAGGAATGTCAAAGATTGGAAACAACGAACAAAAGATGGCCAAAGCCGTTCCATTGGTAGCCTTGAACCAAAACTTGAACTCGGGAAGTCTTCTCATGAACGGTCTGAATTCATCGTCTTTCTCGGTCATCTTGGAAGTACCCTCCTCAACAGACTCATTCTCGTACTCCTGTTCCAGAGAGGGGTCGAATTTCGGCGTGAGAAACTGCAAAAGCATACTGAGCAGGTAAATCGCCCACGTGTAGCACACAATGTACCATCCTTCACAGAATATGATTCTCAAGCTGAAGATCGTGATCAACAGGTATGTGAATCCCCATCTGTAGAATGTATGCGGTGTCACCAAATCCAAGTATTTGCGGTAGGTCGTTTTGACTCGACTCCACTGGATCTCGGCACGCTCCTTATATTGGTCCATGGCGGGGAAAATTGAGAGTGGGATTGGGGGTAGTGAGGCGAATTGAGACGGCTTGATGGAGCTGCAATGCTTATGAAAGGTGTTTTTTTTACAATTTTCACACGCTTGTGTATATAGGAGCGCATTCTGTTTTTTTTTCTTGTACATAGTTTTCCTTGCTTCAACCGGGTAACAAAAGACCGGGTAAACGCCCACAGCAAAATAAATGTCGCGGATCTCGCGAAATCGCTAAAGATCGGGGAGGGGGAAGAAAATGTCACTGAAGAGAGAGAGAGAGAGGGAGGACTTCGTGATCACTCGGCTTGATTGGTATTCAATCACCATCCCTTGTCCATCAAGTCCCTATAGCTAATGCAAATACAATCTTTGCTGATCCTCGTCACCCCGTCCTCACCTGTCTCAAATCCAGGCTGGTTTTGAGACCCCCACCCCATCGGTGACGGCCCCCACGTTGGAATAAAGCACATTTCATCATAACCACAAACTCGGGTACATCTGTAGAAGTAGGACCAGTCCAGCGTATCCAGAAGCTCAGAGAGGTGCCATCTTAGATCCTTGATACGGCTATCGACGTTTTGAGGCAATTCTTGGTGGTTGTAGACTCCCAATAGCAGTTTTCCGAGCTCGAAAATCTCATTGGTGATTTCCACAAGATGCTGTTGAACAACGGTAATCGAGTTCCATATCAAAAAATCAGATGGCGATTGCAATGGCTTCAGTGGATGTGCGTAATCCCAAACAGCCATTTTGGCCAGTTCTGGCGTCAGAACGTAATCTGGCTCGTCGAGGTATCTTCTGACGAAATTGAAAGTGTGGGCCGTGAGATTCGTACCAAGAATCCCATAGTCTTGATGATGATCAAAATAGTTTATGGATGAATTTATGGTAATCAAAATGGGGGCGAATTTCTCAACGATATTCTTGGTGATCACTTGCCAATCTGTTGATCCATATGGATCATTCGGAGTCTTCAAAACTTCTTCCAAAGACCCAATCAATTCATCGGTAATCTCACTCGACAAATTGTTGATTCTTCTCACATAAGGATCTGGACTGATATAAGTTTTATTCAGCGGAGTCACCATCTTGGAAAAATCAAGCAAAATCCGCTGATCACCATCATAAACTCGAGATCCAGCGAGATACTGACCCATTCCAGACATCGCCTCTGCAATATCGAGAACCTCAGTTCTTTTGGCGGCCTGATCGTCATCGTACTCGGGGTCAATTGATTTGATAATCACTTTACCAGCAGAATCGGTGGTGTTGGCAAACTTCTCTGGTGGAAAGTCAAGGACTTTGGTAACATTTGTTAGTGTAACGTTTTGGATTAGCTCCAGTTTTTGGCTGAAATCACAGATAATAATCTCAAAACCAATTTCGAGCCTGATGATGCCGTCCAAACCACCATTCTTCTTGCCCCAAGCACATATCTTCTCTGCTCCAATCCGTTCATTGTATTCAGAGTAATCATCCAATCCAGAGAGCAAGAATTGAGTGTCCATTTCACCCGTTGTAGTTTTGGCAGCAGAGGCTCCGCCGAGGTAGATCAGCTTGTCAAGAGGCTTGACGACCTGGAAGGTGAGAAGATTAGCCTGATTACCCATGTTAGGTGGGGGACCCCAAAAGCCTCCCTTGCCAGGACCCCCCTTGCCAGGACCCCCCTTACCGGGACCTCCCCCACCTGGGAACTTCCCACCAGGGAATCCCCCACCTGGAGGACCGGGCGGTCCTCCATGCCCCCCTCTTGGCTTGTTTCTATTGAAATGAGCAAAGTTATAACTAAACTCCCAATCCATAGCGACCCACTCAAAACTCGTAGGGACGAGTCCTCCATTATGCGTAGAATGGTACAATAGCGTACCTTCCGGGATGTAAGCAGGGAAGAAACTGACACCGATCGGATTCAAGTCAGCGTTCTTCTGCTTGAGAGCGTTGTCAACTTCTGAAAAAATGGCAGAGGCATTCACCAAGTCCAACGGTTGCAACTGCTGTTCGAAATTGTCCAATGCCACACGGGCATGATCATTTTGGTGATCAAATGGGTTGAGATGCTTGAGTGGGGGAATATCACCACCTGGTGTGGACTGGCCTGGTCTCCCAAAACTGATGTAAACAAAGGCCAAGACATTCAGTACTATGCCTCCCATGAGCACGTATTGAAGTCTCTTGTTGTTGTTGGTGGCCCATCTTGTTTTCAGCTCAACAGTTTTGGGGCTGTTGTTGGTGGATTTTCCCACCATGGGCTCGGTCAAAACGGCCATTTCGTCGAGCTCGTCCATTTCGAAGCCTTCGTCGAACTCGGCAAACGTATTTCTATCGCTCATGCTGAAAACCCTGATGCTAATAGAATATAACTGATAGACAGTTGTTCAATTGAGGCTTGTCTAATTGATAATTTTTTTGATGACAAGAAAACAAATTAGTTGAGCCGCATTCCGGTGATCGTCGGGATATGTTCGGCGAATGACAAAAAAAAAACAACAGCTGCGCGTCGTGTAGCGTCGATGGATCCGACGCGAAAAACCGACACTAATAGCGTCGCCACGTCGACGCTCCTCCAGCTTTTTTCTGCTCCCCGGTCAACACCGCCTCATCGCCTTATTTTTCTCGTTTCAAAATCGGTCAAAATCGTGCGTCACACGACCACTTGCTTTGTTTTGATTCTGGCCTTTCTTTTTTGTTTCTTCTTGTTTTTTTTTATTACCCCCCCACGAATTTCTAAAATTAGCTGCGCCTCACAGCCAATCTCCAGGGGCGGAGCATTACCGGGAAATGTGGCTTATTATCTGACGTAAGCCGTCCAGCTAATTTTCCATTTTGAATAATTTTCCTTTTCCCTCCTCTCAAACATATTTTCGAAAACTACTGAAAATTGTCTGTGTTCGTTACAGGTTATAACGAACTGGCAAATAGCGTGTTTTGTCTCTTTTTTGTACGTGATCAACTCCCAGACACACTCTCTATTTCAAGTCTTTCGTTTGCTCAAGAGAAAATACCCAAAATGAGACTCTCGTTGGTGCTATATTCGCTCCTGATATCTTCTGCCAGTGCTGCGACAACTTCGTCTACTACAGATGCCGCGGCTGCGGCTGCTGTTGCCGCCACTGCCACGACTGCTACAGGAACAACGGCAGCTACAACCACCGGAAATGCCGCCACCACAGCCACGGCTGCTGCCGCTGCTGCCGCTACGACGTTAACAACTTCGACCCCCACCACTTCATCTTCATCAACATCGTCAAGTTCATCAAGTTCTTCGAGTTCATCATCAACCTCGTTAACGACCACCGCCAACGCTGCCACAACAGCTTTGGCAGCAACTGCGACCACGTCCTCGTCCTCGTCCTCGTCCTCGTCCTCGTCCTCATCCACTTCGTCAACTTCTTCCACCGGCACCGCCACAGATACTACTGGCACCGCCACAGACACCACTGGCACCGCCACAGCTGCTGCCGCCGCCGCCGCTACAGATACTACTGGCACCGCCACAGATGCGACTGGCACCGCCACATCCACATCAATCTCTTCATTGACCTCTGCCACCACTTCGGGGACAGAAACAGCCACGACGGACGACGATGCGACGGACACCGACTCGACGGCCTCAACCTCGGCCACAACCGTGTGGTACACCACCACGTTGGCCGCCACCACGGAAACGCTGCCGTCTCTGTACACTCAGAAGTTTGCCAGCATGTACTCGACTGTTGCGTCGCCGTCTTCTGGAACGATTGGTCTGGGGACCCTCAGCGGGTCTGTGGGGACTGTGAAGGTGTACAGGACGAGTACGTTGAGTACTATGACCACTTGAAGAGCGGCGATTGCTTTGCTCTGCTCGTCGTGTGCGAGACTCTGCGGGCTCCGGGAAGGAAGCCGGAGGTGAGGACGGATACAAATGTTTGAAAAAGTGTGAGACTTTGCGTTCACATTGGAGATGCGTTGTTGGAGATCACCACCCTGTGGCGGCACAAAAGACGTTGGTCCAGCTACAATAATGAGTGGAACCAAAGGAGACCAAAGCTGGGGGATGGGAGAGAGAGAAGGAGAGCGACGAGGCTGAAATGCTTGAGGGCGTTTGGACTTTTGGGCTCTAACCCGGTCAGAGGCCAGAAGTTTGAGTCCAAATTACCGGTCCGTTTGATACCCGGCTCGTTTGCTCCGTTGTTATGACAGTGTATAGTATTTACGGGCCTGTTTGGCCTGTCTGGCTTGCTTTTCCATCGTTGCAAACAGTTGCTAGCAACTTGCTGTTTTTGTATTGTTATCGATTTGTTTTACTAGAGACGAGCGAAGCGGGCGATGTAACAAAGAGCCGCGAGAGAGTCGGAGCCACCCGACCGGTGTGGCTGGTGAGCTGAGCCACCAGATCGGAAGCTCGTCTGACTCCATCCCCGTTCTTCTTTGCCCATCAGCCACAATGACAGCTGCTGTCATGTCCCTAAAAAGCCGTCTCGGTCATTGTAGCTGTCCTCCTTAGCCTGTGGTAGATTGGTTCGCCAGCTCGGGCTTTGCTGCTGCAAAGATCGCCAAGCACAGAGTACAATTTGGCACCACTAGTAGTTTTACAGAAAAGTCACGTGACTCCGCTCGCCGAACGTGCGGGAACGGCTCATCCCCCTACAGCACATTTACCGAAACAACTCGCTTCTTCGCTCGTTGTTCTCACTCTTGTCTCATCAAACAACTCAGCCAACTCACTCCGCTCGTTGACTGATCATTCTCTCGTTACTAGCCAAACGAATATACAACGCACCACGGTCCAGACACAGCCTCTCGGCCGCACTGAACCGCCGACGCACACAGCACAGATCAAAACTTGCTCAACTTGCTCTCAACAGCTTCAAATCCCGAAACTGATGGATTGATGATTATGCAAAGGGTTATAATGGGGCCTATCTCTGTGGAGTTTGTGCATCATCACTTCCTCCAAACTCAAACGTAGAAGGCCGGCTTGGCACCACGGTCGTTGGAGTCCTTATGGCTGATGAACTCCACGCTCTCGCCCTCTCTGAGCAACAGGATCTTCTTGAGTCTCTCTCCAATAGGAACCAAAGCAGACTTGTCGCACGACTTGGTCCACAGACAGACTCTGTAACCGGCTTTTCTAACGTTCAAAACCACTCCGTTGACTTCGTCTTGGTCGTCTTCTATGGTCTCGCCAATAACGCTCAACAAGGCTCTGGTCCAGACTTCATTGATACCTCCGTGTTCCAGTCTCTTACCCTTGAACTGGAAAGAAAATCTACCTCCGGCACTGTTGGCACGATCCTCCCACTCTGGCTTGATCGACTCTCTGAAAAGATGGTAGTCAGACTTCAAAGGAAGCTCATCAGCCTTTGGAATGGAGTTGAAAATACCCCAAAACTCTTCGACAGTGTCAAATGCAACAACTGGCTTCAACAAATCAGACCAGCTCTCGCTAGGATCGACAGCTGGCTTCGTGTACCACAAGGTCCACTTGGAGTTCAATGGGTGTTTCACGTTGAATTCTTCTTTGGATTCCAACACCGTCACGTCCTTCTTTGCCTCGAGGGACAAATCCTTGGTGGCCTGGTTCAATTCCTCTGACATCTATTTCAAATTGTTAGTGTTATGCGCCGTGGTTAAAAATGCCCGAAAACGTCAAGTTCACTCACCTTAAGTTCTCCAAAGTGCACTCTGCGTCTTTTCAGCCCTTCAATGTGTCTTTCAAACGATTACTCACCGAGAAAATATAGTTGTATTACGCCTCTTGTTCCTTGTTTAATCGCTCTCTTTTTTTTTCATCAAATTCGCAAATTTTTTTTCAACGAAGTTACCCGGAGAAAAAGTACATAGAAAATATCAATATGACAATCTTCAAGTGTCTATATAGTCCAGTTGATACACATTTTCGTGGATCAGTTTCTCTGTGTATGTCTGAATTGACCCTCACCGTCGACCGTGGACTTGCTAAAGGCACCAGCAAGGTCCACGGAGTCAATCCGGTCCTTCTTGTCGAGAAAATCGTCAGAGAACGCATTTTTGATTGTCTCTACTGGAAGAAAGAATGTCATCATCTGGGACTTCTCAACTTGCTCGATAAAGCATGTTCTATCAGACTTATTGGCACATACGAAAATCCAGCTCGAACAAAACCGACTGAGTTTCTCTGTCTGTTACTCCGCCTTCTTCAATTGAGCCCCCCGCACGAAATCGTCGTTCATTTGGTCCAGCAACACGATTTCAAGTACCTCACTGCCCTCGCCGCCCTGTATATAAGGTTCACAGCAACTTCCGTCGAAGTCTACAAACTGCTGGAACCGTTACTAGAAGACTATCGCAAGCTCATCATCCAGGAATCAGGTGCTCAGGAGCCGAGAATCACCTACATGGACGTGTACATCGACGATTTGCTAGTGAAAGACAAGTTTTGCGACCTGATCTTGCCCCGTATAGTGGCCAGATATCAGCTAGAGGACTCAGATTTGCTGGATCCTCGCGAAAGTTCGATCCAAAGTGAGTTTGAAGAGCTTTTGAGCGATCTCGAAGACGAGAATTAACGAATAATGACGATGCATTGTTTTATAGTATACATTAATGATAAACCCCTAGAACGCCCTGGCACGCCCTCTTCCTCTTCCTCTGGCTCCGCCACGGGCAGGGCCTTTGCTGACACGCTGGACTGGCGCCACAGTAGACTTCTTTCTGGGCCTGAGCATCGAGTCTGTAAGCACATTGTCAAGATTTAGATCGTCTGGCAGCACCACAAGACGCACCTGATTGCCACGCACGTTGATGAACTCCAGGCTCATGGGGTTTCTGTGTTTCAGCGTCATCTTGACGTTTCGGAGATTGATGTTCATCGACGGAGACACCGATATTATCTCGCCAGACACCACCGTACCGTTTTTGAGCTCCACTTGCACTTTTTCATTGTTCAACTTCATCAGGAATCTAACGAGCTTCATTGTGGGCGAGAGTGTGATTCGTTTTACTTCAAAATCCAAAGCTTCTACTCTAACGTTTATCAATTTGGACTTTTCAATTTCTATGAGAAAGATATTTTTCATGTTGGTTATGAGCCCCAAAATTCACGTCTTGCCCTCGCCGGAACATGAAAAGCTTATTTTTCTTGTCATCAAATAGCAGATTGCTCCACTCAACACGTTCAAATTCACCCTTTGACCCGCTCAATTGATCCCAAAAATGGTGAACCTTATCATAGTGCCAAGGTCGAAAAACCTGAGAAAAATCAATTGCGACACTGACCAGAACACCCGTTTGCAAGCGATTATCGACGAGTACTCCAAAGTCAACAATGTCGATCCAGCAAGAGTCAAGATGTCTTTTCTCGAAGAAGAAGAGCAAGGAGCTTCGAAGAAACCACTGAGAAGGGCATTGAAAAACAGTCTCACACTCAAAGATAACGGATTGGACTTTTCTAAAGCGGAAAATGAGACTCTCACTGTTTACGCTAAGGATGTGGGTCCCCAGATCGGTTGGAAAACCGTGTACATGATCGAGTATATCGGGCCAGTTATCATTCATTCGCTGTTCTACTTTGGCTTCTACAAGCCAGACTTCAACAGCTACACTCAAAAGGCTTCGTTCATTCTCACGCTGTTGCACTACTTGAAGAGAGAGTTTGAAACTACCTTTGTTCACATTTTCTCGGCAGACACAATGCCTTTGCTTTACCTGTTCAGAAACTCCGGTCATTACTGGATTTTCAACGGACTTTTCATTGCTTTCAGCGTTTATGCTCCTCAGGACCGCTACTACACCGGCGTCAGCAAATACCTGTTCCACGTCGAGGATAGATCGCTCAACGAGCTGTACGTATTCGGAGGACTGTGGACTGTCTTCGAGCTTGCAAACTTCTACTGCCATTACGTGCTGGCCAGTCTGAGGAGCGACGGATCCAAGGACCACAAGATTCCTCGTGGATTCATGTTCGAGCTGATCTCGTTCCCCAACTACTTTTTCGAGTGTCTGACCTGGCTTGTGTTTGCCATCATGAACAACAACTGGTCGAGTTATCTGTTCTTTGTGATTGGCACGGCCACCATGATGAACTGGGCCAAGCAGAAGCACAGAAAGTACCAGAAGGAGTTTGGTGTTGATTATCCAAGAAACAGAAAGGCCATGATTCCGTTCATCTTCTGAATGAGCGTAGCGAGCTGCAGGGGGTCAGAGGCCATAGGATCACCACATGAAACACGGATGGTTAAGTTGGTCAATTCGGCGATGCTCGATGGTTTTCGAGCTTTTGCGGAGTTGATGTGAGTGTTCAAAAGTATCAGGATATCTGATTCTCCTCCCTCTTGGTTTCCGACTAGTGTATATACGTTGTTAGTGCAATTGAGCTGTCCAGCTTCAAGAATCAGTTGAGTAGACTTTGGAAAAACTCATTGCGGGCAGCGTGCTGTTGAGATGGTCATCGGAATTGATCCAAATTGTGGGACCTCCGACCAAGACACCCTATGCTTCTATAATCTTACCCCACAGATAAAAGCCACTCGTACAGAAGTTGCTGAGCGCTCATTTCCTGGAATCACGTGCTGTGTCTTTAAATTTGCTTGTTCTTCCTTGCAGTTCCCGCTCTTTGCGTGTATGTCCCCAAACACATCCAACTCACGTCGTGAAACAACACTCACTCACCCCACTGATCCCTCCTGCACAGCCCGGTTCTGAGATTTGTATTTTTAGTTTTTCTTGTCTGACAAATTCATTTTGGGAATCTTTGTCACACATTTTTCTCTTTGTTCCTTTGTTATTATTTTTTATATCGACTTCTCTTTATCAACAGCGATAGTTTCCCATCCAATTGCAGTCCCGTCGCCGTATTCTTCCGGGCAAGCAAGCTCCAAAGGACACAATGTCTGAACCGGAGCCTGAAAGGAAACTCAAACAGCCGGAACAGGCGTTCCAGCCGCCTGCACCGCCACAAGCCCAGCCCCAAGTGGCGCAACCCCAAATCAGTCCAGATACGGCTACAAGTAATAGTGACACCGCTCTTGCCTCCCCAATGTCGCCCGATATAGGCTCAATGGCTGCCTCAAAACCACAGAGGTCATCCAGATCGACGCGGCCTACTCCGCATGCGCTCCCGCCCAGCCACACGCTGATTGGCCACCAGCACCTCACAGGGTCTGCGTCTCACCAGCGACAGTACGTGCTTTTGAGAGACAAGACTGGGCTCGGCAACTCGGCAAACAGCATAGGCGGAGGCACGGGCAGCGGAATTCCTTCGCCGAAGCTCGCAGCACACTCGCAGTCTCCAAACACGCTTTCCTCTGTGACCCCTAACAAGCCAAAACCGTTTCTCCGCAAGGCCCCGTCGGCCAAATACATTTTCAGTGTGGACGACGATGAAGATGAAGTTGAGGAAGACCTCAACCGGGAGTATCTGGAGGGGTATTCTGATGCTTTAAGGCACAGATTCAAGAAGTCTGTGCTTGGGAATACGAACCTAGAGGCAAACAGCGATCCAAAAGCGAGAAAAGTGCAGGAACTGGAGACCGAAATCGCCCAGAACTTGCTCAATGCTGCCCGCGAGATCAACAATTTGAGGGAACGAGAGGTAGACACGATTCATAGCACCCATTCGCGAATTTCGTACGACGATGAGCCCGAAGATGCCAGTATTCAGGAGACACTGGAGGAGGAGCCAACATTGCGGGGCCCCAATAACAATGACGGGAACGAGAGAGAGCGCGAGACCATGGAGGACGCGTCGGATGCCGCTTCCATCAGTTCTGGCGAGAGTTTCACTCTTCGAGGACGTCAGGACGCGATCAATGAGACGCATCCTTTTGGAATCCGGATCTGGAAACCAGCCATTTACAAAAAGAACCGGTCTGTCGAAATTGAGGCTGAAAACGACATCCATTCGACGCCGCATTCGGCCAGAACGGTGGGCGCCAGTGTCGCATTTTTTAACCTCGTTTGGAGCTGTTCTTTTGGCCTGCTTCTGTTTGTTTTATGTCTGGCAATGGGGGTTGCGACGCTGCTATTTTCGGTTTTCACTGACCCGAGAAAAAACGACTCGATGAAGTACGCAAAGCTGTACATGAGTTTGGGGAGGTATCTTCTATTCCCATTTGGAAAGCTGATCCTGCTGAGGTCCGAGAAAAACTATATTGGCGAGGATGCCAATGTCGGGAGCTCGTTGGCTGAGTTTCGCCGCTGGAGAACCCAGGAAGAAGGGAGGCTGTTCTATGCCGCTCCGAATGCGAATGCTAGCGCCAATCGCCGGATCCCGACAGAGACGACGCCACTGAATGTCTCCTCCAACCAGCAATATGTCGGTTCGAACGAGGAGAGCTCGATCAAGGACGATGACGACGATGAGAACGCTACGTTTTACAAGCAGCGGTTGTTTGGACGGGGCAAATGGAATGTCGGAAGGGTGATGTTCTATGTGTTCTTCTACGTTGTTGTTCAACCGATTATGGCTGCAATTGGCTTTACACTTTGGCTGCTAGTTTTCACAATCCCGATGGCTAAGGTTTTGTTTACCGTTTGCAGCCATATCAAGCGACACCCTTTGGCGCTGTCTTTCAAGGTGGAGAAAGATTACTACCAGACGAAACTGAACTCGAGCACGAGCAACGAGTCGATTTTGATCTGCACTTACCGGTGTCTAGGGTTTCATTACTACAAGTACACTGTGGACGGGACGAACATTTTCTTCATCAACATGATTTTTCTTGTTGTGTTTACGATTTTCGATTTTTTCGTCCTCAAAGAATGTTTTGAGCTGGGCTCAGTGATTGTGAATCCGTCGCTGATTTTCATTCTGTGTCTTGTTTCGATTGTTCCGCTGGCGTATTTCATTGGCCAGGCCGTGGCGTCGATCTCGGCGCAGACGTCGATGGGACTCGGAGCGGCAATCAATGCGTTTTTCTCGACGATTGTGGAGGTGTTTCTGTACTGCGTTGCGCTAGACCAGAAGAAGGGCAAACTGGTGGAGGGGTCGATTATTGGCTCGATTTTGGCGGCTGTGTTGCTGCTTCCTGGCACGTCGATGTGCGGAGGAGCATTGAAAAGGAAGACTCAGCGGTACAATCCGGCCTCTGCTGGAGTCTCGTCGACCATGCTGCTTTACGCGATTCTGGTGATGCTTTCTCCGACGATTCTGTATGAGATCTACGGCCAGTACGAGGTTCAGTGTTTTGCGTGTGAGAACGAGAACGATCCCAGCGGGGACGTTGGCGGCGATTGCAAGAAGTGCCATTTCTTGCAGCCGAATCTCGCTGTGGACGAGCTGTACACCAAGTATTTGCAGCCGTACACGATCATTTGTGCCGTTGGGCTCTTTTTGGCGTACTGCATTGGCCTGCTGTTCACTCTGAAGACGCACGCTGCTCTCATTTGGTCGACCCCGGTGGTTGCTGAGCGTGAGAGACGGCTGGAGGCGACTCCAGTGGCGTTCACGAGTCCCGAAACCACGAGCGTCAAGTCGTTCAAGCTGGACGTGGCTAGCAACATCTCAAAGAAGCCGTCCGCTAACGCGAACGCCGCAAGCACCAACTCCAGAATGGCGACCAAGGTGTCTGCGATGCCTCTTGTCCAGCAACAGGGCCATCAGGAGGAGGCTGGGGGACATGACGCTCCCAACTGGTCGAGAACGAAGTCGACGACGATCTTGCTGGCGGCCACGTTGCTCTATGCGATTATCGCCGAGATTCTGGTGGACGTGGTGGACGATGTTTTGAGCTCGTATCCGATCAATCCCAAGTTTCTGGGACTGACGGTGTTCGCTTTGGTGCCGAACACGACGGAGTTTGTGAACGCCATTTCGTTTGCAACGCACGGGAACGTTGCGCTTTCCATGGAGATTGGGTCAGCCTACGCGTTGCAGGTGTGTCTGCTGCAGATTCCGATCGTGACGCTGTACTCGACGTTTAAGAACGCCGGGTCTGTCGCGGCGGACATCAACTCGATGTTTGCGCTTGTTTTCCCGCGTTGGGACTTCATTGCGTCGCTGATCTCGGTGTACATGTTCACGTACGTGTACGCGGAGGGCAAGTCGAACTACTTCAAAGGGTCGATATTGATTCTGCTGTACATTTCTGTGCTGACCGGGTTCTACATTTCCATTGTCATTGACGCGAACGGGCTGAACAGGGGGGTGGAAGGATGACTAATTTATACCATATGACAATTCTAATACATTCGAGCGTGAGAGACACGAGCGAGAGAAGGGCGGAGCGATGGACAGGCCGGCTCTGTGGTACTGGTCTTGGTCGCTTTGGCAGACATATATTAGGCCTCATTATGTAGAAAGAGCGTGGGTCCGGTGGGTTGATGTGTTGCTCGCTTTGGCCGCTACAACGTCTTTTCGAGAGCAGCCTCGAGGATCTTGAGACCCTCGATGATCTCCGAGTCGGCGATGTTCAAGGCCGGGACGAATCTGATCACGTTGCCGCCGGCAGTGATGATCAGCAGCCCGAGCTCTCTGGCGGCGGCCACGACCGGGGACGGGTCCTCGTTGAACTCGATTCCGAGCAGCAGGCCGTCTCCTCTGACCTCCTTGATGTGGTGCGGAAACTTCTCCTTGAGCTCGTTGAGCTTGACTTTGAACAGCTCCGACTTCTTCTCCACCTGCTGCAGGAACTCGGCGTTGGAGACCTTGTCGAGCACGTACAGCCCGATCCGGGCTCCCAGCGGGTTGCCTCCGTAGGTTGTTCCGTGGTCGCCGACCTTGAGCCGGGCCTCGACGGCCTCGGTGACCATCGTGGCGCCGATCGGGAAGCCGTTTCCGAGCGCCTTGGCCATGGTGACGATGTCCGGGTGGGCCTGTTTCGGCAGCTTGGAGTGGGCCCAGAGCTTGCCGGATCTGCCCAGACCGCACTGGATCTCGTCGTAGATCAGCAGCGCCTGGTGCTTCTGGCACAGCTCCTTCAGCTGGGTCAGAAACTCGGCGCTCATCGGGCGCACGCCGCCCTCTCCCTGGATGGGCTCGACGATGACCGCGCAGGTCTTTTCGGAGATGACCTTTGCGACAGACTTGATGTCGTTGGGCTTGGCTACCCGGACGCCGGGGATCAGCGGCGAAAACGGCTTCTGGTACTTCGGGTTCGGGGTCACCGACAGCGAGCCCATTGTGCGGCCGTGGAAGGAGGACTCGAACGTGACAAACTCGGTCTTGTCGTCCGAGATGCTCTTGCCGTACTTCCTGGCAAACTTGAGCGCAGCCTCGTTGGCCTCCGTGCCGGAGTTGGCCACAAACACCCGGGCCGCGTCCGCCATTCCGCCGGACTCCACCGTCTTCTGCACCAGCTGTCTGCCCAGCTCCCCGGTGTACTCGTTGTAGTACAGGTTGGAGCAGTGGACCAGCGTGTTGGCCTGGTCCTGCATGATCTTGGCCACGCCCGGGTCCGCATGGCCCAGGGCGGTCACGGCGATCCCGGCGGTGAAGTCGATGTACTTGTTTCCCTCCAGGTCCCACAGGTGGCAGCCCTGGCCCTTGTTGAACACAACAGGCGGCCGCGAGTAGGTGGTCACGGTGTACGGGTCGGTTTTCTCGATGAGCGAGGCCGACTTGGTCTTGTTTTTGAGAGCGCTCGAAAGCGAAAAGAGCCTCTTTTGGGCCGAGGCTGTGGACTTGATAGCGTTGCTGGACCACATGGTGCGAGGATTGAGTAGTGGAGGGAGCGAAAATAGCAGAGGCTGAGGAGGAGTGGAGGAGGATGAAAAGATGTTTATATACAGCTGGATGTGACTGAATTTTTTTTCACTATCAAACCGTTGAGTATCAGTCCCGATTAGGCAAGTGAGAATTTTGCGCGCTCCGACGAGCGAAGCGAGCAACGAGCGAAGCGAGTTGCGAGCAGTGGGATATTATCCTGGCCGACGCGTCGTTCATGGACGGAGATACGGCGACGAGCGAATCAGCCTCCCGCTACGAGCTGCGAGCGAAGCGAGTTGCAAGCTGTGAAATGACACAACACGGCACTGCACGGCACGTGATGGGAGTCACGTGGTTGGGGTTGTAACGACCAAGGGAGAAAGAAGAGGGGGGGGGGCAGATTCTCGACACGACGGATCGTGCCTGCACGTACAATATTCCCCCCTGCCTGCTGTAGTCAATTGTTTCTCCCCCCGCCTCTATGACTCATTCCATTCGTTCATCCCCCGTCACTAATACCCACGCCCAAACCCGACCGACACCCAGCAACTCGCGCTGATTGTAATGTTCTTTCGCGGCACTTACCCGACCTTTCCAAAAGTAGCTCGCTTGCTCGCGGGGTCACGTGTGTGCGGTCACGCGCCGCTCGAAAATTTTCGAATCTCTCGATGAAAAATATCTTCAAGTACAAGTTCAACACACCACCGTCGTCAGCACTTCGCTGCAATACAGCACATCGTCACCCTCTCCCCGCAATGTCGTCAACCAAGCTTTTCAACCTGACCGCACAGGAGGCGTTCAAGAAGCTGCCGCAGAAACTGCAGAACTTCTTCACGAGATATCCGCCTGCTCCATTCAGACAGTACGCCTCCAAACAGACGCTCACCACCGCTCCAGATGCCAACCCGTTCCTGCCAAACAAACACCCAGTCACAGGTCTTGTGCATGACCCTGTGTACTCGCTCAGAAGACAGACCGATCTGTACAAGCTGGCCTACAAGTTTGGAATAGCCGAGCTAATGCCAACGATGCAGAACAACAAGAAGATCTACCAGGAGAAGTACGACACCAAGCCAGTTATGAAGGGTGTCTTGCATCCAAAGGGACACAAATGGGAGAGAACCTATGAAGAGAGACAGCAGAAGATCCAGGACGCTCTGGCCAATGCCGACAACGTGTTGATCGAGGCCAGAGGATCCAAGTACAGAAAGAGACTCGAAAGAAGAAAAGATGAGAAGAAGACGTGGTATTAAGCCAAAAACAAGAGAACCATTTGAGGAAACGTCCCGAATGCATCAAAGCGCAATCTTATTCATTTTGGTGGCTTGACAATTACCCAAGACATGGATGGTTAGGGACTCAAAACGTTCACTGTGTACATGTATATATTCGTAAAGCTTGCTGAATAAAAGAGCTATGAGCCAGCTAAACTAGGAAGTTCATGAAGAATTGTGAATGCGGCCACACGCCGATCTGATTTACATGTAAAATGGAGTTACACTGACCAAGCAAACTGCTTGGATTGGCGAATTCGCAAATCAAACCTTCAGGGTAGGATAAGAGGAAAGGAGAGGGGAAGATAAAGCTAGGTGTGGATTCAACAAATCGAACCACCAGGGGTCTTGACCCCAGACTTCTCATTGATAATCCACTCACCCGGGTCTTCCTCCTCGCTTCGCTCATCGTTAGCTCTATAGACAAGATAATTGATGAAAAAAAATTCGAGATACGAACATCCTTACACCGCCTCACTTTTTCTCTTCTTGCTCCAACTCTCTGTACAGATCGTCTTCATCGAAGGACTCCTCGACCGGTTCCTCCTCGGCAGCAGCGCCGGAACCAACGGCACTACTATTGGACTTGGCCATCAGAACCTTGGTGAGTTCAACAGCGTCGGCCTTCCATTTCTGAAGAACTTCCATCTCCTTATCGAACCCGAACTCAACGAACGACTTGCCGTAAACGGCACCAAACATATCGCTCTCTTCTTTGCTGACGTTCATTTCAGTTTCTTGCTCAATTTTGAGTCTGTAGTATTCGTACTTGGATTGCTCGTATGCATCCAGCAATTCTATGCTCTCGGTTTTCATCAGGTAGAGAGTTCTCTGCACCACGCTCTCACCGTCGAGTTTTTTCGTCAACTGCATCAACGTGGACCAGTCCTGGGTCTTAGTGTCAATCTGGTGTTCATTTTCAATCAGCGACTTGGGATCAGCCAGCTCCCACGGGTGTTGTTTGTAAAACAAGTTTCTGATTTCGTCTTCGAGAAATTGAAGTTTTTGTGGCTTGAAGAGGTCTCCACGCAAAGAAGTAGGCTTCAATCTAGTCTTGTAAAGTCCGCCAGTTTCACCTGTCTTGAACAAATCGGCCTCGCGCTCCTTCACTTGTTGCAGGGTTTCAGTTCTCACCTCTTTGTGGAGCACCGGTTTTGGAGGATGGTATGCTACCACTTTGTACCACGAAGGCTGCTTGGAAACCAGCCCCGACTTGAGGTAGTCAGATGTTCTTTTAAGCACTTCGTGTGCGCCTTTGTTTGTGTTCATTTCGGTGGGGGTGATTGAGGAGAAAGCAAAGGTGAAGTACGGTTGTGATGGTGTTGAGCTAGTCAACGAGTAAATATTGAAATTTTTTCAACTGAGTATTGGAGGAAATATAATTATGTAATCAACTAATACGGTCTTGATTGGGCAGCGCAAATCAATCAAGGTCAAAATGGTCAAAACGTTGGCACAGTGGGAACCATTCCATAACTTAAGACTGGTGCGGATTATGGAATTGGTGTACTTTTTTATTCTTTGTGGGTTGGGTTGCAAACCAGTTTGGCTGTAAGCTCACTCCTCACGTCTATTTATATTACGTAAGTCATTTTAAGTCGTGTGCTGACTGAAAAAAATTAAATTTGAAATTTTTTTTTTTTTACTTTTTAAACCTCAAATTTATCAAGTGCACTGATTCTACTCCAACAGTCCTTGTACACCCCTCAAAGACTACCCTCCAAACCACCAGCGATGTCACTTTTGGAACAACAACTATCTGCGATTGCGCAGAAGAACCAGACGGTGGTTCTGGACAGGAAGAAGCGTGCCAAGCTGCACTCTGTGTCGTTTTTGTATGATGCTCAAGACGCAGCTGGCCAGGACTTTGAGTCGATCTATGCCGATGCTGTGGATGCTGTGGATCGACTGGAGTCTTTGGACCGGCGATTTGGGAAGTTCCGGTTGTCTGTTTTTAGTGAGACCTCCGTCAACGTGGATAGACAGGTGCAATCTCAAGAACAGAACGCCAATTTGGATAAGACCATAAATGCGTTTTTGGAGCTGATATCGCCTTACTGGCACCTGGCGATCTCGGTTCGGGCGGCCGAATGGCTTCTCAGAAGGTTCCAGATGAATTACCATAACAGCGAACAGCTGTTGCTATCAACGTTGCCCTATTTTGACCAGCCTATATTCGAAAGAGTGCTTTATGTAGTGCCCAAGATGCCTACAGTTTTCCAATGGTTGTCAGGGTTCAAAAAAGCCAACAACAGACTCCCTTCCAGAAACAGTGTCATTAAAGCGTTTTCTGACACAGCCTTCTTCAACTTGTATTGCAAGTTCCTCACTGCTAAGGTCGACCATCACAACCAGTACCGCAAGGAGCTTGTTTTCTTCATTTCGGTGACAATCTCGACTCTGGCAGGCCTATCCAGCGACGGCTCCCCCCGATTGGCCGACCTGGTCCCACTGGTGCTGGAAGTTTGCGGCACTTTGCTCGCAAGCGACGATCACGAATGCAAAGTGAGTGCATACACAATCTTGGCTGTGCTTTCCTCGGCCGTGCCGCTGTCACGTGATGTGCTGCTGGCTGCCATCGAGACCATTTTGGTGCACAGCGATCTCGCTGAGGGAAAAGCCCGCACCCAGGCTTATGCTGCCGTGCTAAAACTATACCAGGGAATCCAAACAGGAGCTTTGGAGCCGCTTCCTGAAAGAATCTATCATAAGTTGCCAATCTTGCTCGGGGCTGGGGAAGCAAACGAGTTTTGGGAGGTCACTTGTGCCGAGCCACGTGCTAACAGCAGTTTTGTGTGCAGTTACGTCAAGACGTTGATCTCCAGTGTTGACGGCGTCGTGCCTTCAGGAGCTGTTGAGATGCTCGTTGGTGTAGAGTTTTCCAGACGCCAGCTCGGAGAACTTTGCGGCACAGTTTTCGCGCGCGTGGCGCAGAACGTGGCGCAGCAAGTTGAGGTGGATAATGGTATTGTTCCTCTTGTCAAACACCTTTACTCGGCCAACTCAGACGTGTTCCGCGCCGCCCTTGCGGCCAGCAATTTCAGCATGGACCGTCTCGAGATGCTTCTGCAGACGACCGTGCAAAGAGAACAGGACGTCGAGGAAACCGAGGCATTCGAGGAAACATTACCGGAGTCGAAGGAGAAAGACGCCTCTGATGTCTCTTCTGACGACCTCAAGACCCTTCTTTCAACCAAGAGCTCCACCCCATCATTCCTATTTTCCAATGATGTGGTCGACAAGGAGTTCGCCCTTTTCCACAGAGCCTATCTCCGGTCCATGGAGCTTCAGGCATCCAGCACATTCTTGGATGTCTGCTTTACGGACGTTTCTGCCGCCATTTCGTTTCTTCTCCGGGTGGCCGCTTCTGCCAGCACTCCTGTGAAGGCCCGCACGTATGCTGTGAAGCTTTTAGGGAGCCGCTTGGAGTCCTTTGCCGGTCCCACTTACCCTATTCTGCCTGTTCTGTGTACTCTCCTTGTGAGTTCTGTGGCCTCAATCCGTGCCAATGCGTGCTCTGTCGTGGCTAAGATGAGCGAAAAAGCGGCCAATAAGACAGGCAAGGATTTGTTGCTGTCCTCAGTGCTTTATGGTCCGGAGACGTCTTCCAACATCGCCATGCTTGCCCCAAAAGACGGCTCTGCTCTGCTTGGTAAGCTCGCCGAGGCAGCAGACGATATGCGCGTCGATCCAGCCAAGTTTGACGTGGTTTTCCGTGCTCTGGCTAGTGACAAGAGACTCGGCAAGCTCGTGTTGGCGTTTTTCGCCTCGCATGCTGCTGCAGTGGCCATTCCAAGCGTGAAGATGGAGCTACAACAAATTGTTTGTCGCGGGTCACGTGACGTCAAAGGAGCCGCAGCTCCGTCCCAACTCTTCCAAAGTCTTTTGGAAACTTACGTGAAACAGAGAGCCTTGTGGCAGCAAAGATGCACGGAGACCGGGGCCGATTTTGCTGTTTTCGAGCAGAGCGTTGTCGAGTTGGTGTCCTTGAAAGAGAAAAACGAGGTCGGAATCCATTTCCTGGAGTCTGCTCTCAACTCCCCGTACGAATCTCTGTCGCAGCTAGCGGCTCAAAGACTTGTCCAGGTGCTCTCGTCGCTCAAGTTTGAGCACCAACTGAGACTTGTGAGGTCTATTGTTGAAGGCGGGCTTTCTGAGGACTCTGAAGTGCACTATGACTCTGTGGAGCTTCTTGAGCAGCTACAGCTAAGCAATGAGGTGTTCGTGGCCATTTTGGGCGAATCTGTGCTCACCAACTCAAGTTCCAGCAATACCGATGCCGCCAGTAACTCTGCCGGACCTGCCAAAAGAAGAAGACGGTCCTCGGCATCGACCAGACAAGCACTGAAGGAGCAAGGAGTGTCTTTTATGGCTTCCAACCATCTCAAAAAGGTGACGATGTTGCTCGACGTTTTGGACCAGGCCACGAGCCGTCCGGGCTACGAAGCGTCGTTCGACCTCTTGCGGTTACTGTTTGACGTCTTGGACGATTTGGAGACTTTGGGCAAGGACGGTAAGCTGCCGGTGCTGTACTCTGAGGAAACTTTATCCTCGTGTATGAAAAATGTGGTCGACGCCGCGACCGAGAGCAAATCTGTCGACGGTGAAATGTTTTCTGCAATTCGCGTCGACGTCGTGGTGGCAGCTATCCGCTCGTCTACCTCTCCACAGGTCCAGAACAAGCTGCTGCTTGTGGTGGCTTCTCTGGCTTCTCTGGCTCCTGAGCTCGTTCTTCACTCGGTGATGCCAATCTTCACGTTCATGGGAGCACACACAATTCGCCAGGACGACGAATTCAGTGTTCACGTTGTTGAGCAAACAATCGCTTGCGTTGTTCCAGCTCTGGCGGCCGCCACACAGTCTGGCATCGTCCAGGAGGCCGAGTTCCTGCTGGCCTCGTTTGTGAGTGCATTCCAGCATATTCCGCGTCACAGAAGGGTCCGTTTGTTCACCTCGCTTGCCAGAACTTTGGGTCCAAATGTCTCGATTCACCTGATTCTGTTCCTGTGTGGCCAGCAGTATGCTTTCGCGTACGCCAAGCACAAGATGGGTGACTGTTCTGCTCTTGCCGACTTTTCGGCCGCTTTCTTGCAGAACTTTGCCGCCTCAGACCAGCTCTCTGCTCTCACCAAGTACCTCGAGCTTTGGAAACGCGTCCCGACCGACGCACTCGAAAAAAACTCATCGGAGTTTGCCGACCTCGCGTCGCGCGTCGTTTTTGGCCCGTCGATCGTCGCTCTTTCTCAATCGGAACTTTTCAATCTTCGTAAAGGTCTGGTGTCGTTCATCAGACATGCCATTGCTGACTCCCGGTCCACAGCTGGCGTTCCAAGACTCAGACTCAAGATCGCGTCTACGTTGCTCGATATGGAGGCCACAGATGCGAAATTCAAGCCTCTTCTCGATGCTTTTGCTGCTGCTTTCCACAGCTTGCTCGATATTATCGACTCGGCAACCAGCTCAGACGACGAAGAGGTTCTGGCGAAACTCTACAAACTCTTGGGAGAGCTTCTTTCCCTACTGCCTATTGACCAATTTGTTCAGTCGGTTTGCGGAATCCTCACCACCGAACAATCCTCTCTGAGAACAACTTGTCACGTGACCACTCTTGCGGCTGTGAAATTTGAGTCTGAGCACGTTGAGGACTTGAATGCCCATCAGGGTGTCGTCAAGCTCGTCCCGTTGCTACTGAACAACGTGTCGGCCCAAACAGATGTTGCTCTTGCCCAAGCCTCGCTCGATACCGTTTCGAGCTTGTTTCAGATATTTGGAAGCTACATCGAGCCTGCACTCTATTTGCAGGCATTGGCTGTGGCAACCGACAAAGTGGGTCTTTTGAACCGGGACTCTCCAGAACTGGTCATTGCCGCCATCAACTGCATCACCAGTGTTGTTTCGGTCGTGGGAGTCAAGATGATCGGCTACTTCCCAAAAATTGTGCCTCCCCTTTTCGACATTTTTGAAAGAACAAAGGCACGTGCCGCAGGGTCACGTGAATTGGACGCGGAGTCTTGCAAACTCATCCAAGTGGCCATTCTGGTTCTCTTCAGCGGCCTCATCAAGAAAATCCCATCATTCTTGACTCCGAACATTCAGGACATTTTGCGTGTCGTTCTCGAGGCCAGAGAGGTTCCCGAGGCTGTCAGAACGTCGGTGTTAGGTGTTGTCGTGGATTATGTCGATCTGAAGACCTGTATGGGCTGTTTCTGCTCTCTGTGGCAGCACGTGTCCAAGAGCCAAGACGTTGCTGCCATTGGTCTGTATTTGAGTGCTATGGAGCGTACGATTGGTGCTCTCGACAAGAAAACTGCTGTTCAACAGGCCAACGTTTTTGTCAGATATTTGTTGCAGTCTCTGGAGTTCCGTGCCGAGTGCTCGCTCGATGCCAACACCATCAGCCGTATTGAGGCCTCCGTGCACAAGTCTGCTATCCAGTTCGTTATGAAGTTGAACGACAAGTCTTTCAGACCTCTGTTTGCCTCCATTGTCCGGTGGGCATTTGACGGAGAAGGCGTCACTTCCTCTATCTCTGAGACTGCCAGATTGGTGTCTTTCTTCAAGTTCTTTAACAGGCTTCAGGAATCCTTGCGCTCCATCATCACTTCTTATTACTCCTACCTGCTTCCTTCAACGGAGGCCCTGCTCAATAGATTTGGCTCCGGCGAGCTAGCCGATATCGGCTTGAGAAGACTTGTTCTTATCTCGCTTACGTCATCGTTCAAGTACGACCAGGACGAGTACTGGTTGGCCTCTACGAGATTTACGCCAGTTTCTACTGCCTTGTGCGAGCAATATAGCTCCATTGAAGACGGAATCGGTAAGTATCTTGTCAAGGCTGTCACAGCTTTGGTCCAAGATACCTGTTCTTCCGATGAGCACAACAAGTCTATCAACCAGCTACTTCTGTCGCACATGAGAGCTTCTTGCAAGTCTAGAGAGAAGTTCTGGGCCGTCAGAACGCTGAAGAGCGTCTACAAGAAGGTTGGCGAGTCATGGTTGAGTCTGTTGCCTCAACTCGTTCCGATCATTGCGGAGTTGCTCGAAGACGATGATGAAGAGGTGGAGATGGAGGTGAGAGTCGGATTGGTCAGGGTGCTGGAGGAGGTAATGGGAGAGCCATTGGATAGATATCTGGAATAGCGAGCGATCACTAGTGAGTTCATGTAATCAGCAGGAAATTGATGCTGCTTCCTCTCATGATTGCCTTCCATTTCCAGTTTTCATCAAGACATTGGTTTACAGAAATCATAAAACAGTTTATACTTTGCATTGTGCCAAAACATGTACAAACCGCACTTTTAATTGGTTTTCAAGACCGCTCATGTTGTAGAAATTTGGTGAGAGGGTTCTGTTTGATTGGGTAAAACCCGCTCTTTAAGTCCCAAATCTATCAGTCTAAACGTTGATCGGCTTAGCGTTCAAGAGAGCTTGTACTACAGCATCCGAGCGCGTCAACCAGCTTGCAACTCTCAATCATGTGATGCCTATCACGTGCCACAGTTTGCTAGTGCAACTTTGACTAATTGATGGAACCTATGGACGTTTACCGCTAGCAGGCCCAAGTCAGTCAGCGACCAAAGTTGGGACAACAAGCAGCCTCTCCATCGTTAGCTCGCTCAATTCCCTTTCTGTTCAATAGGCCCACTCCGCTGGCTATTATCTACTCGCTACACTCGCTGTCAAACTGTGCCTCACACGACCCCATAATTTTCCTAGCTCGCCAATTTACATAACAACCAAGAAACTAACCACATGTACTCTTCCCTCTTCAAGTACCCCCACAGGCCAGACAACGCTACAATTTCCACCAAATTCTTCAAAAACATTCGGAGTTGTGTAACTGATCAGAAAAGTCGCACTTGTTTGCTCGCATATCATCAAGATCTACCAGTACTATCGACTGAGGTGGCACTTCAAGAAAGTACAAACAACTCCGTCAAATCAGTCTAAACACCCACAAACGTGATCCTGGCGTTTCCAAAACTACACAATGCCCAAAAAACAACTTGAAGGACTTGGATTGCACTTGAAAAACTCGCCATTGCTGCCGCTAACCCACGAGGATATCATTGGCACCAGTGTTGGCCAGCAACAACCAGATGACTTGGTGAGCGTAGCCAACTCATTGCAGTCCTCTTCGACGACTTTGTCGAGTTTTGCCAAGAAACAACAACACAAGTTGAAAATCAAGCACTTGAAAAAGCAAATGAACTCTCATTTTACTGTTCCAAGGTATTTCAAAAGGCTAGTGAATGTGAAATCACTCGATTTTGAGACAGCACTTTGGGAGATGCTGAACCTCATAATGCAACCCAAGAGAGTTTACAAGTCACTGTACTACCAGAAACAAACGAAAAACAAATGGTCCAGAGATGACCCGAGTTTTGTGATAATTCTCAGTTTCTTTCTCATTGTTAGCGCAATATGCTGGGGACTTACTTACTCTACCAATGTGATCACTATCTTCAAGTTGATCCTCTACATGGTTGTGGTTGACTTTTTACTTGTTGGTTTGGTGATTGCCAGCGTAGGATGGGTTTTGGCCAACAATTTCTTCCTCCAGCCAGGAGGCAATTCTCTCACACCAGCATATTCCAACAGAATCCTCAGATTTTTATTGCCTACAGACTCGTTACTAGAATGGGCATACTGTTTCGACATTCATTGCAACGCTTACCTCATTATCTGGCTGTGCTTGTACCTTGTGCAATTCTTCCTTCTTCCTCTGCTGAGAATGAACAATTTCTTCTCCACATTCATTGGCAACACGCTCTATTTTGCATCCATTAGTTACTACTTCATCATCACTTTTTACGGCTACAATGCGCTGCCTTTCTTGCAGAGGACCGAGTTTCTGCTCGCTCCGATTCCCGTGTTTGCACTTTGTTGGTTCATCTTGTCCATCACCAACTTCAACGTGGCCAACTACATGTCAAACGCCTATTTCAGTTAGGGCTGTTGTATTACTGTATGAATATGTGCTGAAAACACTTAGATTCTTGAGGCATCAGTGAGTGAACGAATAAAAAATAGAATCGGTATATATCACTTACAACAAATGACGCAACTCCCTTGATTATTCCGCTCGAAGAAAGCTAATTCGAAATGGCATTCGACAACTTGGCTTCCTTGATGTATGGGGCTGGGCTAAACTATCAACCTTCTTCGCAACATTGGCGAGTTTGTAAATGCCTGGTGTAAGGATGTACACTTTTTGAGTTTTTCTTAGAAATCTCGCAACGCTACACTATGCTATAATTTTTCACTCTCCAGATTTTGATCACAGATCGATCTATTGTACCCTCTTCTTTTGCATATTGCACCGCAACCTCACCATGTCTGCCAATCCAGGAAACAGACTTCAAGCGTGGAACCCACTGCCCCCTGATCGTGGCTCGTTCCCGCTGGACCATTACGGTGATTGTAAGGAGCACATGCAGAAGTACCTCAAGTGCTTGAAGCTTGTGCGGAATGAGAACGCACCGAACTGTCGTCTTTTAGCCAAGGATTACCTGAACTGTCGCATGGAGAACGAGCTGATGGACAGAGTCAGCTGGAAAGAACTTGGCTTACCAGAAGATAAAAAGAAGGAAACCAAGGAGGTCGAGGAGAAATAAGATATCACACACACCACCACCTCATGGTTCGCCATATGATATGATACACCATGTTATTAAACACTCAAACACTAGTATATAGAGAAACAGAAAATAGGAAATAGCCCGGGTAAAGGTGGAAAGAATACATATTGAGAAAAGGAACATGAAGACAGCAAGATATTGACTAAACTAAACCACCTTCAACGACCAGAGTTTGCGTTTTTCGTCTCCAACTCCATGACTCTAGACTCTAAGGATGACACTTTAGCCTCCAAAATGGCTATAGTTCCGTACAACTCGGCCAGCGTGGCATCCGGGGAAGCCCCGTTCAGCGATTGCCCAGCTTGGGCCCCGTAATTGGAAAGGGCCTGAGCGTGATACCCAGAAGTAGACATGTAGTTTTGTGAGGCAAGCTGCTGCTGTTGCGACGGTTGTTGTTGCGACTGTTGCTGCTGCGAGACCTGTTGCGTCGACCTAGATCTGGATTGCCTTTGCTGGGTCTGTATAGCTGCCTGCTGGACGTAGTAATTCGAGACTGCAGATGCGACAGCAGCAGCAGCTGCCGCTTCCGCGTTAGTAGAGTCCTTTGTCTTTTTGGACGAGACAGGTCCGCCCTTCTGCTGCCCATCGTAGGACTTTCTTTTGCTTGGAGACAGAGGAGCGGATGAGGAAGCGAGATTCGAAGGAACTGGAGAGACAGAAGGGTCAATTGTGGAGCCATTTGAGGGACCCGAGCAGCCAGAAGACGAATTGATGTGTCTTAGAAGCGCGTCTGCTCTAGCGAACCGTTTCTCGCATTTCTCACAACGGAATGGTTTCTCCCCAGTGTGCAATTTCTCGTGTCTTTTCAAATCGTGTTGTCTCCTGAATTTGCTGGGACATTGTGTGCAACAGTATGGTTTTTCATCAGTATGAATAAGCATATGAGACTTGAGGTTGTGTTTCCTAGTGAAAGAATGATGACATTGGCCACACTGGTATTTTTTCTCTTCGTTGAGTCCACTTTTATCATTTTCGTCATCACTGTCACTGCCGTCTTCGTCATCGGAATTGGTTTGGTTGTGCTTGCCCAAGGAAGGAGAGACTTCGTCTGAGGACGAAGGAGCCTTGATCTCAGTGGAGCCTGTCACCGCATTGGAGCCCGAACCCGAAGATGGGGTACCTCTTGTTCCATTTTGTGAATCTGGGGCCGCTTGCTGGTTCATGAGACTCGAGTCAATGTTCGAGAGCATTGTGAGCGATTGCGACATCTTGACGTTGATAGAGGTGAAATAAATATAAATATGCTTACCACGCCTTGATAAATATAAACAACAAAGAAATAAAAAAATGAGATGTGGCAAATGGGGGCTGGCAATGACCTGGAAATTTGGAAAATTTGCAGTGGCGAACGTGGCTGAGCAAGTGGAGAGCGGTTGAGGAGCAAAGCGGAGCGACGAGCGACGCGGCGAAAAGTTTTTCAGAGGACTAATTTCAATGGCAAAACGAAAGACTCATTTGAGACTTCTCGGTCTGTGTCTCGAATTTCTGTGATGAGGTAATCAATCAATCGGCTGGTGACGAGCATAGCTGCCTTTTTTTCTGTACCGCCGGAGCTGACCAAACGACGTGCAAGTTTATTTACCGAAGCAAACGCACAGGATGTAATCAGAGTCTTTTCGTCTTTAACCAAGGGTTTTGTTTTTGGTCTTTTGCACTAATGACCTATCTCAATCACCCTTGGTAACGTAATCAACAGCAGGATTCCCAATTCCTTTTTTTTTTTTTTTTTTTTTTCTTCGTTTTCTTTAGCAAACAAGAAGCATCAACTCATTTGCTCCAGTTACCCTGCATCTGCACCGGGTGTTTCATAGCGTGTCTGTGCATTTAACTCACATATACTATTTTGTGGGAGCAAAGGGGATTGTAAAGGAACGAGCAGCATCGAATAACCCATAGAACACAAGCGGGGGAACGTTATTGGCTGTCCCTCAAAGATCATGTTCAGGATAACTGGCCGCTCCTCTCAGGAGAGCCTGGCACGTCGTGTTTTGGGGCCGCCCCGCATTTCTTATCAGGTGCGGCGAAGGGCAGACAGGACAGCAATTCAGCGGTTTCGGGGGCAGCGCGGCGCACACGGGGTCAATTTTTCGCATGGTGGAATAATGTAACGTGCTGGAATTAATTTTTTCGTCAGGAATTTCCACGGGGACCACATGGCTCACCCGCGTTGCCTCTCTCGATGGCCCCCACATTCGCGCAGCCGCCGCAGCCGGACTCAACCCGCGGGGCTTGTCTGACGTAACTAATTAAACTTCTGTAGAGCAGGATTAATTAAATGGGTTGTCTAGATTGAACTTGTGGGAAAGGGTCAAATAATTGAAATAGCACAAAGACTGCCTGAATTTTAGTTATCTAAAACAACTGAATCACCTGTCTGTGTCTTGAATATCTGCCAACCGTCGTGACGTCTCCAGGCTGTTCCTTATCGGAGATACAGCACATACAGCACACACTGTACCGTCTGTCATCAATCGGGGTTATCTGAGGTGATCGAGGTTCACCGAGATTAATCGAAGGCTATCCGAAGGCTTCAGGGCAAACGAATTTTCTCCAGCAAACACAAAAGCTCACAACACTCATGTTGACAGCCAACAATTTCAAAAGAAAGAGACCCAGATTGTCTTCTTCTGCCCAAGTGGCGTCGTCTCCTTCAAGCAACTCAAATAGCCATAGCCACAGCCAATCAGGTCTGTTCAGGAAGAAACAGCAGCAGTTCTCGACAAACTCAGAATCCACCTACAACGTGACGTCATCTTTTGCTGCCCCAGAGGTGATCAACCTCGATTCGGACGCTGAAGACTACATCTTTAAGGAAGGTCAGAGCACAGTAGACGAGTATTTTGCTTATGATGACATTGATACCGATTACAGTGATCTACCATCCCTGAAAAATGGCCATACGAGCGATCTTTCAGACGGCCAGACTGATGACGATATTTTGGCAGATAATGGCGTGAGGCTTCGGTCGTCTTTTGCGTCCTATTACAGCACTAATAACATCAATATGGCAAGTCTCAGGCTCACAAGCTCCAACAACGTTTTACCTGGGAAGACTGATTCGTCAGTCTCGCCAACTCTTGTTAACAGGTTTAACAGGAAGAGAACCAAGTCGCTGCCCCAATTGTCTTACTCAAAAGTCATCTACAAACCTAATTTCAACAAGGAATCTGTCTTGGAGAAAATCGGAGATGTGAAAACAACCCTCATTCAACATCAGTACACCAACTACACGTACGGGTCTCCCAAAACGTTGAATAGAAAGTTTTCGTTCAACTCGGACCTTCCTGCTCAATACAGCAATTCCAGCTACCTCAACAGCAGCAATTCCTCCAGAGACTCATATGAGTCGGCCGGTACGTCTGTCACTCTAATAGAAGAGGCACCGTGTGACGACAAAGATGGTCATTACATCATCGAGCCAGGAGCTTCGTTCGCCAACGACAGATTTCAAATCCAGAGTCTTCTGGGTCAAGGAACGTTTGGTAAAGTGATTAAAGCGTACGATCGGTACAACAATTGTGCTGTGGCGATAAAAATCATCCGGTCGATCCCAAAATATAGAGAAGCCTCGAAGATCGAGCTACGGGTGCTCACAATGCTCAAAAAACACGACCCAGAAAACGTCAACCAGTGTATACATCTGCGCGAGTGTTTTGATTATAGAGGTCACATCTGCATAGTCACCGATATTCTCAAGATATCGCTGTACGATTTTTTGGACAAGAATCATTTTATGCCTTTCCCTGGCTCACACGTCCAGGCTATTGCCAAACAGCTATTAAGATCGGTGGCTTTCTTGCACGATCTGAACCTCATCCACACTGATCTCAAGCCTGAGAACATTTTGTTGAAAGACGACAGTTTTGTTAAACGACCTTATCAGAGAGCCGGTTCTCCGTCCGGATCAAAAACCTCAAGAAATGTGCTCAAAGATCCAAAAATCTACACTATTGACTTTGGTTCGGCCATTTTCGATGACGAGTACCACTCGTCAGTGGTGTCTACTCGCCATTACAGAGCTCCAGAGATAATCTTGGGGATTGGGTGGTCATTTCCATGCGATATGTGGTCGGTTGGGTGCATTTTGGTGGAAATGGTCACTGGAGACGCCCTCTTCAAGACACATGAAAATGCGCAGCATTTGGCGATGATGGAGCAGGTTTTATGCGAGCCGATCGACTTGAAGTTGGTGAGAAAGTGCTTCAATCAGTTCTATCACAACTCTTCATCGCGTCGTCGGTCTTCTGGCTCGAATTTGTCGCAAAACGGATCTGATTGTATCGTCAATTCGTTCTCCAAGACCACGGGAAAGCTCCTGTTTCCCACTCCCAAGACGCCGATCAAACTTGTCGACGAAGTGGAACGTCTTCCCTCGTTGGCACAGCTCATTGGCAGTAAAGTTGGTTATCCATTCGATGTGAAGTTGTCCTTGAAGGAGTCGCTGGCCAAGTATAAAATTCCCAAAAGGGAGCAAGACGACTACGAGTTTTGGTATTGGTTCATTGACTTGGTGAAAAAACTGTTTGTTTTTGATCCTGAACACCGATTGAGTGCTGTGGAGGCTCTGGAGCACAAGTGGTTTGATCGCGGAATATTTGATGACGGGACGTCGCTATAATCGATCGATGCGCAAGAATTCACACGGGTTTGGTTCAACCTCTCTCTCTCCCATTTACTATAAATCTTCGGTTTTTTTCTAGGTTTGCTTTTGATATCCGGAGCACCAGTAGTGTGCTATTGCTTTTTTTTAGTCAGTTGGTTTGATTTGGTTTTTCTTTCACTTTTACAATGGGATATATATCTGGAGTTTTAATTTTGTTCAACTATTCTGTTCAACTAGAGCAAAGCTGTTTGTCGCTGAGGAGAACGGACGTTTATAGGAGAAGAGCTTGTTCTGCACATGTTATTTACTACTCGTAAGTTGCTTCGTCTTCGTCGTCATCTTCGTCGTCACTGTCATCGTAGTCGTAATCCCATTCGTCATCATCCTGTGAAGCCACTGTCTCGTCTTGATCGAGAAGTTCGTCTTCGTTGGGTGCAGATGTGCCCACAGGTATATAGCGGTCTTTGCCCAACTTTTTAGCGGCGGGTTGCGATCCTTTCTCAAGACTGGAAGTTGGTTGATCGGACATGGGAGAAATCGGAGAATTTAATAGTAATTTCTGCTAAAAGGATCAGATTGAAGTAGATTCAGTCTGTTGAAAAGAGAAATCAGGTTATATAAAGGCCGTTAGTTTGCTGATTGCTGTGAGGTGAGGGGTGAAAGTCAAAATAAGAGGTCAGGTGCCTTTGCTCACCTGACAAGCCGTGATATCACGTGACTGGAGACCGAAATCTCGATGATCATAATTTTTCACTGATAAAAGATAACCAAAAGAGGATAGAGAGGACAATTCACCACCAGAGTACAAGTCACCACCCAGGGTACAACTGCACTTTTCCGAGCTCTTTACAATGTCCCACCAGACAATCGCCGCGTTCAATTTTTTCAAAGGCCATCCATCAATGGACTTGTTGCCCAACAAGCAAATCCTGGAAGCTTCAACCAGAATCTTGGAAAAGTTTGAAAACACTGAGGCTGAGTATGACGGACTGCACAATAGACACCCGCTCACGTACGGTCCTGATATGGGCAATCGTGATGTGCGGGAGCTTATTGCACACTGGAATGACCGCAATTTCGCTTCATCGAAACCCACTGACCCAGACTGTATCAATCTCACGTCTGGTGCATCCTATGGAATCATGAACATCCTTGCCCAATTCACGTCTCCACACAACAACCTCACTCGCCGCGCATTTCTGGTGAGCCCAACGTACTTTCTGATCAACGCCGCTTTTATTGATGCCGGTTTTGGCGATAAGTTGACGGCAATAGAGGAGTTTTCTGATGGGCAAATCGATTTCGATGCTCTGGAAGCCAAGTTGAATTATTACGACTCGCTCGAACCTGTGAAGGAAGAAATCACGAAGGAAGACATTAAGCACATTTACGATCCCGATAGAGGAATGAGGAAGATATACAGGTACGTGATCTATGTGGTGCCTACCTTTTCCAACCCTCGAGGCGGAACTCTGTCTCTTTCGAGCAGATTGAGACTCATTCAGCTGGCTAGGAAGTACGATATGCTGATTATCTGCGACGATGTGTACGATTTGCTCATCTTTGACAAGGATACGAAGCCAATGAAACGACTTGTCTACGTTGACAGAGATTCTTTGCCCGAGAACAATAAGTTTGGAAACACCATTTCCAACGCCACTTTCTCAAAGATCCTCGGCCCAGGACTCAGAGTGGGGTTCCAGGAAACCCCCACCTCGGCTCTGGCGTGGAACCTGTCTCAGGGAGGTGCACACAAGTCTGGCGGAACTCCGGGCCACTTCAACACAATCATTGTGGGCGAGTTACTGAGGACGGGAGAAATCGACAGGATCGTTACCAAACTCCGAACCGTGTATGCTTCACGGGCCAACGTGCTTCAGAAAGCTCTGACGAAGTATTTGCCTGCAGGCACCCAGATTGGACCGCTGCAAGGGGGCTACTTCGTATGGGTTTCCTTGCCAGCGAAGTACGATGTGGCCAAGATTTCCGAGGCTTGTAAGAAGAAAGGTGTTATTTTGGCCACTGGTGACAACTTCGAAGTGACCAATGATACAAAAGATTGGGGCAAGCACGGCATCAGATTGTCAGTGAGCTTTCTGGATGCTCACGATCTGGAAGAAGGGATTCGTATATGGGGCCAGGTTTGCCAAGAGTCATTAGCTCCGTAAAATACACACTGACTGATTGTGTGAACTATAGACCGACTGAGTTGTAAAACTTGTGAAATATAGATTGACTGTTTCCATATATATGCATTTGTCGTTGACAAAGTCGCAATTCGTCACCCGGGCGTGCACGCATGACAACGAGCTGTCACTTGCCCACAAACTATCATTAGTTACAATAAAGTAAGTCTACGTTCAAAGCTCAAGCGTTCAATGGGTAGCATGTAAAGTAGACTCATGTAGAGACTTCGCTTCTAATGAACTTTGGTCTTGGAAATTTTGAATTGGACCATTCGAAGGCCGGACAGGATTCAACGGAGAAACCGAGTCGACCCTTTATGGGTGTACTCTGAACTCTAGATGGCCCACATATGCGAGTGTCTTGTCAGAGCGGACATTGAACTCTCAGAGTCAATTATGGCGTCAAAGAAAAGTTTCGTGTGCATCGAACTCGTATCTGGTTTTTTTGGAATGAACCGCATTGCTTGTTTCCAAGGGGATGGCAGCTCGCGATTCCCCATTGTCGCTCTAAATCAAGAGAAGAGGTTTAATATTTGGAAAGATGGATTTTGGGGATTGGCGACTCAGTCGGCCGCAAGAATAGGCAGCTTGATAAGCTGATCAACTTCATGCTGTAGAATGAGGGTGATAAGGCACGGAGCAGTTAGTGCCAGGTTTCGCTCTCATCATAAGAACGAATATGGTTTCTGGGAGGTGGACTATGCCAGGGTCGAAATGAAGTGACCAGTATTAGTCCTCACCAACTGAACAGATAATATAGGGCCTACAAGAATCAAATGCCAGGCAGGCTGAAAAGCCTTTATTCTCCGGGCTAGGCTGGCTCCGCACAACACGAGCTTGGACAGACTCAAATGCACTGACTAGTCTGATCAAATAAAGTAGGCCTCGACCGTTTTCACGTACTCGGCCGAGTTTTCTTGCAGTTTTGGTATGGGAGAATCGGTCCAGGCCAGGTTCCGCGTAATCGAGTCCAAGATCTCTTTATATGGCTCGTAGAGCTTGTTGTTGTCGAGATCAAAATCCGGATTGTAAGATCTTCCTCGGTCGTTGATTTTGGCTTTGAGTCTCTCCGAAACCATCCCATTGGTCTGGAGGTAGAAGAAATTGGCCAGAAGACACCAGTTTTCTTTGCTGACGAGGGGGCGATTCGCCAGATGGGCCAGCAGACTGCAGTAGATGTTCGACAGGTCGGCGATCCCGTGAGTTGTCGCCATGTAGTTTAGCATGGAGTATGCGAAATGGAGCTCGTTGCGGCCGAGAAAATGTGAGACATACATTTTGATAGTCTTTGTGTTGGGCTTGAACTGCGCGGTTCTCATTTTTTCCGACAGGAACGCCCAGCTATCGTCAAAACGATCCTCTCCAAGAAGACACTGAATCCACCTGTTGTACACCGGGGTTCCTTGGTGGAGATTGTGAGTCTCCAAAAAAGCCAGAATTTGGTCTAAAGACTCGCCAGCTTTATATTTCTTGGCCACTATGACGTCGTTTATTGGACCAAGCGGGAGCTGGAGCAGGGCCATCCTGTCCAGAAGAGTCTGATGTTGCAAGTTGAGGTTGCTGTAGAAGATGTAGAGGGTGGACAGGTTGACAGTCTGGTGCAAGACCCTCATGTTGAACAGCTCTGTCTTGATTTTTTGGATATTGGTGAGCATCCCTTCGTTTCGGAACAATAGCTGGAATAGCAGATTGAACGTGGTGGTATCAGGCGTAATTCCAACTGTATCCATGTGGTATCTAACAGAGAAAGCTTTGGTGAAGTTAACCTTTCTGACGTAGTATTCGATGATCTGGTTGTAGGAGTTGAGTGTGAGCAGGCCAGTGGCCAGAAGATCGTCTAGAGTCTGGGCCACAAAGGTCTCCGTTTCCGAAAAGTACTGGTAGCTCAAGCTTGTAAGCTGAGTAACGTACTGGTTGATTGTGTTGGGATCCAGCGACACGGGTGGTGGAGGAGGCAGATCCGTGTGAGGTTTGGATTTGCGCAGATTCAAGAACAGCCCGTCTTTGGTGACATCCTGCGGAATCAAATCTAGTAGAGAAGCCACCAGGTCAGTCTCGCTTTTCATGTGGTGCACGACCGGCCTGGTAGGGGTCACTCTGGAGCCCCGATAGATGGTCTGAAGACTATCGAGGAGCATTGGGGAAGGTGTGCTTGTAGGGACTTTTGGGGGCGGAGAAACGGTCGTTGAGTTGAACCGTAGTAAGCAAAAAGCCGCACGTTGTCGAGATCGCACACAGAAGAACATTGCTAGGGGACTTTTGATTGTGATGTAGAGGTGAAAGGTTGATTTGGTATCATACAAGGACTCAAATTACGAGTATATTTCAAAAAAATGAATATTTTTTTTTGTATTGCACCGCCCGGAAATCGCCCAAACAGATAAACTTCTTTCAATGATTTCGAGGCGGTGCTTTCCAGGTATCGTGAAAAGTTGTGCAAAAATCTGGAGAATGTAAGGGCGGAGGGGAATGGGCATAGGGAGATCCCAAGTGATACCACCCCCAGTATGAGTAACGTGGCGTTATCGTGTCATTTCAGAGACAACTTTCTGGTGAGATCGTTTGACCGCTGCCTGGATGAGGTGATCGACCGCGTGATTGTTCCGAAATCCCTCGACAGATTGCAGCAGATCATCGAACTTGTGGGCTTTTACGCGTCTAAGGCCGAAAAATACCACGAAGAAGTGACCACGACCAACATACGGCGTGGAGGATTGTTCGATGTTGCATCGATTTCAATTTCAGTCGCATCAAACTCCCATCAGGCGTATGAAAGCACCACTAAAAACGCTCTTCAGTGTATGCTCTCTGTGAACAGCAAGCAGGGCAACAATGGAACCGAGAATATCAATCTTGTGACTGACACGGTACTAATTCCAGCGAGAAAGCAACTTTTTGGCGTCAAGTCGGTTTTGAGAACCATGAAGGAGGAGGCTGCTGCACGTGTTCGAGGCCTGGAGTCTGCTCTTCAAGACGCGTCTGCGGCCAGAACTGAGTACATGAACAAATCAGAGGCTCTCGTCCAATTTGAGAAAACCAACGGAGCACAACTAGACGCTCTTGTCGCCAAGCTGCAACTTGACGAGATCAAAGAGCGTATGTCGTTACTTGGAGACCCTGCCAAAGAGGAGATTCTGATAGGTCACGTGATCACAAAGAAAGTTGATTTTGTCAAAGTGTTACGAGAGCTAGTGGACAGAGTCGAACATAACAAAAGAATGGCCACAACGGCTTTTCTTGTGAGAAGGGAAGTGATTGAGTTCTCGGGATTGGATCTGTACGAGTACATCAAGACATTTCATCCCGGGGTGAAGGACGTCAAGGATTATTGTAGCACTCTAGTTGATCTGGAACTTGTGAAGCCCAGAACGGTCTCCAGCAGCATATTTCAGATTAGCACTATATCGCTGTATGAGTGGACCGATTTGGCGCTTGTTCTGATTGGACGTCTCCCGCTCAAGCGGGTCAAAGCTCCGTCACCACTGAGTCTGTTTTCGCCAAAATCTGGGGAAATCGAAGGTGTCGCGAAGCTAAAAAATATGAAAAGAAATGTTGAAGAGTCGCGGGAAAAATACCTTGAGTTTCTCGAGGTTTACGACAAGCTTAATGTCGCGTTCGAGGTTTTCATGCTCAACACTCTCAATGGGTTGGAAGACATCTTCATCGGGCTTCAGAAGTTGATCCGGGATTTGTGCGTTCATTTTGTTGACTACTTAGGCTACAACATACCGTTGGCGAAGAAATTGCGGGAGATTGGCAACCAGCAAGATGCGGATCTGGCCAAGATCATGAAACTCCAGCTTGTTTCTTACCAAGGCAAATACTTGCCGGACACCCTCACTTTTGAGAGCTACACGGGCGAAGGAGGGCTCACAACGATCTTTGGTGTTCCTCTGAGCGAGGTGAACAGATTGTTTGGGAACGAGACTTCGGTAGTGGTGGCAGGTATACTTCGGAAGATTAGCACGTTGTCTAAGGAAAAGCAGATCTCCAATTGGATTAGAAATATTGAAAAATCAAGAGAATTGGAGCTAGTTTTAGACTGCCGATCCAGGATCAACAGACTGGCCAAGTGCACAGAGAAAGATGTGTTTGTTGCTTCTCTACAAGACGTGTTGAGCGAGACAGACGATGAAATACTTGGACTTGTGTTGCGCCGGTATCTCTTGGAGTTACCCGAGCCTCTTGTGTCCAGCTCTGCTGCCACCATATTGAGTAGCGCCTTGCAGGATTCTGAAGAGCTTGATCTGGGTGTTCTCAAGTCGTACTACGTTGTAGAATCCGAAGACAACAGCTCACAGAAGCAAGGAAAGAACACCTTGAAGCTGATCCTATTGTATTTGATCAAGTTGGAAGCACTTCTGGGTGATGAGAAGGAAACGAAGAAAAAGGTTTTTGGCGAGATTGGGAGAAACTTGGTCCATTCTGTGGTGAGACCGGGCAGGGGTGGCGAAACTGGCGAATTCATAAAGGATGAGGATTGCCTTGTGATTTTGCAGGAGCTTTTGAGAAGTTTAAAAGAATAAGTGTGGGAGTTTAGACTAGCTAGTTAGCTGTTTTAAAAGCTGCACAGCCTCGGCTACACAGCCTTCATCACTGCACATTCTATTTTCGCGACAATATTTACATTTACGTTTGGTTTAATTTTTTTTTTACCAATTGCTCCGTTCAACAGAGGACATTCGTTGCTTTCAAGCAGACAACGCTAAAACAGACACCACCGCTGTGTAGATGAACAGAAGTCCGACAGATACTCCGCCCTCCTCGAGCAAGTCACATTCATAGACCGAAATCCGCACATTGTCTCTCGCAAGTCCCAATTTACAGCGCAATACACAGTGATGGGACTCAACGAGGTGATCGACCTCTCGCCGCTCTTTTTGTCTTTGCCCACGCTGCTGGTGTCTCTGACGCTTACATGCCACCGATCGGGTACGGATGGATTATCCGGACTTGAGCCAGGGCACGTGGACACTCTTCTTGGGTCCTTGGACACGTATACTGCAGCGTTTCTACAAGCATTGCTACTGTCGTCAATGACGCTGCTATTGGTAGCCTTACTGATCAAAATGGGAGTCTTGAGCCCTCAGAAGGCCATCAAATCGGGCGACCCGGTTCCCACAGCTTCTAGTGGAATCAAATGGCGTGGCAGCATTCTTTTTCTCTTGCCTCTATCGAGTCTCTTCCTGGCTGTGCAGCTGTTGTCTCCTACCCGAGTCATGAACCTGATAGTGATGGGGCTCTTGGTCAACGAGTCTCGATACAGACAAATCTCGCTGAAGTTGGAACAAAGCTACTCGCTCGATCTCAATCAGAACAAATTGGCGGTCGTTTTCAAGAGGTACCAAGTGTACGTGATGTTTGTTGTGTTCTTTGCTTATGATACGGTGTCTGCTAGCATAAGTCAGAGTCATGGCTTTGGCGCGATTATCTTTGGCTACCTATTGATGTTGATTCCGGCTTTTCTGTTTGTGGATCCGCTGACGGCTGGAGCTGCCGAGCTGTTCAGGCTGGAGTATCCCGACCTCAACCTGTCCGGATCCCTGACTCTGGGCTCGTTTTTAGGTCTGCTCGTATTCAACTTTGACGGCTTCAATTTCCGCATGCTCTTTGTGGCCATTGGATCTTTGGCAATCTTGATTTTCAGCCAGCTCGAGCTGTCGGAGGCAAAACCACTGGCTGCACAGTTTTTCAACAGGAGCGTGTTTCTCAAAAACTACAAGACAAACCTGGTGGTGCTGAACGTGATCATTGTTGTGATCATACAGTTGAGTAGTAACGACACTGCCACCGAATCGAGTTTGTTTGAGCGTGCTGCTGATGTAACCAGAGCTCATTTCTTCGAGTATCTTGTGACATTGGCTTTTATTTTCCTCATAATGCCCTCTCGTGAAGATGTATCTGAAAAAGATTCCTCATCGACTGAGCCGAGTCCAGCAAAGCCGGCCAAAGTCCACGCCGACTCGACCTTCTTGGCGCTCTTGGCACAACTGTTCAACTCCAAGGAGACTCGCTCGATCTTCAAGTTTCTGCTGCTGAACGTCTCGTTCATGTTTATACAGCTACTTTACTCATTCCGGTCGAAGTCGCTCAGTTTGCTCAGTGACTCGCTCCACATGTTACTGGATTGTACCTCTTTGTTTCTTGGGCTTTTGGCCTCGCTGATAGCCAAGAATAACCAGGAGAAACCTAGCAGAGAGTATCCGTTCGGACTGGCTCGGATAGAGACTTTGGCCGGTTTCACCAACGGATCTCTGCTTCTGGGGATTGTTTTCGGCATTTTGAACGAGTCAATGCAGAGAATTTACAGCCCGGTCGACCTCCAGAAGACTGGCGAGCTTTTGGTTGTGAGCATTCTCGGGCTAGTGGTCAACCTGGTTGGTATTTTCGCGTTCAACCATGGCCATGTCAGCGGGAGCGACTCACATTCACATTCGCATTCACATTCACACTCACATTCACATTCACACTCACATTCTCACTCGCAATCTCATTGTGGCGACTCTGACGAGTCCCACTCGGAGAATCTTAGTGACAACATGCACGGGATCTTTTTGCATATTTTGGCAGACACGTTGGGTTCTGTCGGTGTCATTCTATCCACTTTGGCCATCAAACTCACTGGAAAGCAGATTATTGACCCTTTGACGTCGATATTCATTGCTCTCTTGATTCTGGCATCCTCCCTGCCGCTTTTGAGATCCTCCTCGTCCAATTTGCTGCTTTCGATCGACGACAACAGCGAGAAACAGCTCAAAGACTTGCTCAACGAGGTTCTGAACGTGAGCGGAGTCAAGAGTTACACTACTCCGCGATTCTGGCCCATCAGCGATACTGGATCAAAGCTGACTGGATATCTGCATGTTCAGTTTTACCGAACAGAGAGCTCCTTAATGATCAGGAACAAGATTGACAAGCTATTCGCTGGCTCTGCGGTTGTTAAAAAGGTGTATCTGCAGTTGGAGAATGAGATCGATGATTGTTGGTGCAGAAAGGAGGGGATATTCAGCACTCACTAATGAATACGCCACAGGCAAGGTGAGTTGCTGGTGAAGTCTACGAGAGTAGATTACACGAAAAATGCCTTCCCTAAATATAAGACTGCTGTGTTCAGCGACTTGGATCGCTGGAGATAACCGAGTGCATAGGACCAACAGAAGCTTCAAGGTCTTCGAGACATAGCGGTATCTTAGCACAGAGTTGAATGCCACGGACTGACCGAGATCTGGGTGAAAGCTATCTCAAGGGCATTGGGATCAATCCCATCGGCTGAGAAATTACATTCGTCGTCCTGTTCATTCCCGTAGTCTTTATGAACCTGCTTAGACTGACAGGTTGGGCCTTGCCCATGAAGCCCTTCTAGGACAATTATGAAAATACACAATCTTTGAGCCGTTCAAAGGCTTTTCTAATATACCGGTGCTGCATTATTGAGTGAATTGGTGCTGCAAAGTTCCAAAACCGTAACGTTATCACCTGAGACATGAGTCTTTCAAAGCTCTCTTCAAGTATCCCGTCATTCTGCGGTCTGTCATTGCTGCAGCCTCCACGAGTAGCTCAGTGGATTGATCCAAGTCATTGGCCCCAGTCATTGCGCCAAGTCAATGAGCCAAGTCGACGTATTTATCAGCTGTCTCGGGCCGCCCCTACACCCGCGCACCGCCTGCCGCCAACGCAGCCGCGTCTGTTATCTTGCCGTTTTGGGAATATTTTCTCCGCAGCTGCATAAATCCTCGGAAGCCACTCTTGAGATTTAAATATAATGTTGGTTGCTTCCGAACACTCGGTACTATCTTTTGTCGGTCTTCCTCAGCCAAATACGCCAATATGATTGCACTTGAGGACAAGGAATCGTTGCTAGAGACTCCTGCGAGCCAGGAGTCCCGAGGATTATGGCGTCGTCGCAGTTTCCGGATGGGTCTTGCCTTTGCCGTTATGGTTATTCTCGACTATGTCTTTTTGATTGCACCGCAGCTTGCTGTCACCAATGCGCCAATTGGCGAGTCTTTGTGTCCAGTCTACGAGAAAATCGAATTTCCCAAGGCCAACTACACCCACATGATCTTGGAAGACCCTGTGTTCAGAAACGAGTCTGCCAGAAAGCTGGGCAAGGCTGTGCAAATTGATACCTATGTTGAGGATGTTGGTAGCAACTTTGCCAAGATGGCCAAGTTCCACGAGTACTTGGAGTCTGAGTTTGCCTCTGTCTTCGAGGCTGCCACTGACGTGTTCAAAGTGAACGATTACGGGCTCGTCTTGGAGTTTGCTGGCTCCAACTCGGAACTCAAGCCTTTGCTTCTGATGGCTCACCAGGACACTGTTCCTCCTGGAGACCCGAACCGCTGGTCCAGAGACCCATTCAGTGGCTTCTTCGATGGCGAGAACGTCCATGGCCGTGGAGCCAACGATTGCAAAAACCTGCTGGTTGGGTTGATGGAGACTATGGAGCTCCTGGTTGCTCAAGGTTTCGAGCCGGAGAGACCTCTGATCTTGGCTTTCGGGTTCGACGAAGAAAGTAACGGGGAATATGGAGCCAAGCGTATCGCTGAGTTCCTGGTGGAGCGTCATGGAGAGGATTCAGTCGATCACATCATCGACGAAGGGTTCTCTGCTTTCGGCGAGTTCGCCGGTGGTTACTTCGGGATCATTGCTACGGGCGAGAAGGGCCAGCTGGATGTCATCGTGGAGCTGACGACCACTGGTGGTCACTCATCGATCCCACCAGACCATACGGCCATTGGAATGGTTTCGCGGTTCATTGCCAACTACGAAGACGAACAATACGAGCCGCTCCTGCTGAACGTTAACCCAACCTTGCGCACTATCCAATGTGCCGCTAAGTACGGAGACGTGGAAGCCAGTCTCAAAAAGGACATTCTGAAGGCTCATCTCGATGCTGGCGCCAACCAAAGGGTCATCGAGTCTCTTCAGAAAAACAAGCTGACCAAGTACAACGTCCAGACGTCTCAGGCAGTGGACATAATTCACGGAGGCGACAAGGCCAACTCGCTACCCCAGAATGTGACCGTCACTGTGAACCACCGTATCGCGATAGGTAACAATCCCGACACCGTTTTGAACAAAGTCCAGCGCCATGCTGTGCATGTGGCTCGGGAGTTCAACTTGGATCTTGATGTCGAAGGAAAATCAGTGATTAGTGGAAAAGACACTGTCGGAAAGCTTTCCATCACTTCTCGTTCCAGGCTGGACGTTGCTCCAATCACGCCAGTCGATGACGACATCTGGGAGACTCTGTCTGGCCATCTTCGTACCTTCTACGAGGATATTGTGTATCCCGAGAGATTCGAGGACGGGACTCCGTTCATCGTGACTCCCGGCATGGTTTCGGGAAACACAGATACCAGACACTACTGGAAGCTGACCGACCACATCTTCAGAATGCAACCCGGATTCAGCACCCTGGCTACCAACATTCACAACTATGACGAGTACGTTGAGATTGACTCGCATTTGCAGGTTGTTGGGTTCTACTACAACTACATCTCGAACGTCTGCAAGGCCTAGAGAAACAAGCAAAGGGACTGTCTTGATGGAATTGATGGTACTTCATAGCATTTCGATTTGACAGATGTTTTGAGCTCTTGACTGTTTACGTAGTACTGAGTACAGCTTTTCCGCTTTGAGCCTTTGTAGCGTAGGTGACGAACAGGGTGATGTATTATTTGAAGGTGCTGGAATGTAGCGTTAGGTGATATGGTTTGCCGATGAGGGCCATGAAAGGTGGTAGCAAGCGGCAAGTGCACCATCGATTGGTTGATCTCTCTCTTCATTGCACCTGACAAAATTGGTTGAAGTACTCAACTTGGAGCGGTAGCTCAGAGCGTGTCATTGGATACCACTCAGTCATGTGTATGCAATGGTCTGCTGTGATAGAAAGTCCAAATGATGAGTCTAGTTCCGTATCAAGTTTGAAAAATGCAGTCCTTCCGTATCAAGTTTGACGAATGGAGTCCATCATTGAAAACGTTTATAGCAGCTTCAAATTTAGTGTATTCTTCTTGTCTGCCATTGCAATTGCTCATACATTGATGCACTACGTCATCCTCGCTCGCAAGCAGGAATTACACTACGTCAATAAGGCTACCACAAGACTCTCCGTTCTGGTATAGGTCGAATGTTGGCCACTATTAATTGGACTTGCTAGGGTCAATAAGTGGCGATTTAGTGGTACACAAACCTTCCAATTTTGAGACACTCTCCAGCTCGATCCCCTCAGCCAATCCATGCCAGGTACTTTCTGGCTGAAAACGCTGGTTGACTACTGGACGAGGACTCCTGTAAAAATACCAGCAAATCAACTATTACCTGGGAAGTTGTGCTTGACAGCGCCTTTGCCAGTGTACAGTAGTCCATGTCAATATCAAGGGTTCACTCTGCATAGTCTACTTTTGAATCTCGGCATATCAGCCTTATCGCCAAACACAGCAAAGTGTCTCGCACTGGCTCATGAAAACTAGGAAATTCTTAACTCCCAACAATTACAGCCAGGTCTACTTTTTGAGTATAAGCGGTGAAGACAACGTCTTTTTGTGGGTGGTCGCCAGTCACTACGCTCGTTGGATCCACTTCGCTCGGTTTACTCAAATAGTCGTGCACAGGGCCCAAAAAACCTCTTTGCTTTCGAGGGCAAAATAAATCCTCAGCTACTCAAAATCTGAGAAACGATATCTTCAAGACCAAACCACGCTCCACATAACAACCAGCGATTGGGATATCACCATCAAAATGAGCCAATCAGCCACACTAGCATCAGAATACTCCAGTGAGGTTCAGCAGGAGCCAATAGAACATCGTTTCAACCCATATTCCGGTAAGTTTTGCACAGTGCTCTTACGATCACAACAGCCAGTCCACTAACTAACAACTCATTATTCTGCAGACAATGGTGGTACCGTTCTAGGGATTGCAGGCGAGGACTTTGCAGTTCTTGCTGGTGATACAAGACACACAACCGGTTACAGCATCAATTCGCGTTACGAGCCCAAGGTGTTTGACGTGGGCGACAACCTGTTGCTGACGGCAAACGGATTTGCAGCTGACGCCAACCAGCTGGTCAAAGTTTTCAAAAATCAGCTCAAATGGTATCATTTCGACCACAACAAACCAATGTCTATCAAGAGTGCTGCCAGATTCACACAACATTTGCTCTACGGCAAGAGATTTTTCCCATACTACGTGCATACAATTCTGGCAGGTATTGGCGAGGACGGAAAGGGAGCCGTTTACTCTTTTGATCCCGTGGGATCCTATGAAAGAGAACAGTGTAGAGCTGGAGGAGCTGCCGCCTCGCTAATCATGCCATTCCTGGATAACCAGGTGAACTTCAAGAATCAGATGGACCCAGAAAGTAACGGTACAAAGAAAAAAGAGCTTCGATATCTATCTTTGGAAGAGGTGTTGGAGCTGGTCAAAGACGCCTTTTCGTCGGCTACAGAAAGACACATCCACGTTGGTGACGGTCTCGAGGTGCTGATTGTTACTAAGGAAGGAGTTAGAAAAGAGTACTATCCTCTCAAGAGAGACTGATAGATTGAATTGATTGATTGATTGGTGTGTATTCTGTGTCAACACGAACTAAATTTTGCTTATAAAGTAATCTGCCCGCTTTTTATTGCGGCAAATTGTATCCGATGTTGGTGATGACCTTCTTGTAGTAGACATAAAAGAAGTCCGAGTAAATAATCGTCTGGACGAGTCCAGTGACAAACGAAAGCTTGTCAAAACGGTTTTCTGACATGTATCTGTAGATCCAGTTGGGTATGTACAAGGCTCTGTAGAGTCCTAGTGCAAATATATAATGCGTAGTGAGCAACTGTGACTGGCCTGTTTTTTGTAACAAGAACAATTGCGGGAGAATGGCCACAGATTCCAGCCACAGACTGAAGCTCCACAAGATCTCAGATGGTGTAAAACCGTAGTTGAAAATTAATCCCAGTGCGAAACATGGGCCAACAAGATACTTGATGTCAAAATGTTCTGGCTCGTCGCTGGGTTTGGTGTACTCTCTGGTGATGTAGATGGAGTAGATCGACGTTGCTATGAAAAACAGCTTGAAAAGCACATTGTACAGGGATTTGAAGCTGTAAAACAGATCAATGTACCTCGAGAGGTACACAATAGCGTAAAGAATTTGTGTCTTTAGCGATATACCTTTGGTTGATCTTCTTGTTTGGATGGAGTGAATGAGAATCAGAATTGCCGCAGCATGGCTGAGATCGCCACCAATACGAAATATGTTGAGCATTGCGGACTGTTTCGAAGGATCAATGGTCTGATAAGAATATCACTTCAAGTGCTATCAAAGAAGTAATTCGGCAGTGATTTTGTACAAGCATAAAGCTTAGTTGTCTGTTTGGAGAAAAAAAAAGGTTTGAGAGAATGTCCTTAACATTTTTTTTATAGATCTACATAGATTAGGTAATCGTTGTCATAATCTTCATCTTCGTCATCGTTGCTTGAATGGTTCATTTGCATAGCTAGTTCTTCTGATTGCCGACGTAGCTGGTTCAGATCAACGAGGTGTTGTCCAATGTTGTTCCCATTGAGCAAACTGGTGATATCTTCAGCGTCGAAGTCTCTTTCCAACCGAAAAACGTTTTCTGTAGCTCGAGGAAAGTAGAACAAACTCGGATATTTGGTAACCTGGAACTCACTTAAAAGCTGATTGTTGGTGACGTTGGTCACGTCTACCGCTGCAAAAACTGGCGATGACGGATTTGTTGCGTATGCCGAGGCCAGATCCGAATAGAACGAATTGTGCTTATTGTCCCAGTTCTCGAACCAGGGTGCGTAGAATGCTAGCAGAATGTCTCTAACTTGCCGCTGGCTGTTGACAGTTTGGTCGAAGTTCTGCGGGGAGACGTCAACAATGTGACTTATGGGGTATACTGGCTCAATGTGAGTCTTTTCAAGCAGAAACTCAATCAAATCACCGGTAGTTCTAACACCGTTGTAATTCTCAACTTCTTTCAAGGCTGTGCCAAAGAGCTTGACTGTTGGAAAAGAACGCACCCCGTATTTTGTTGCTGTGAGTTTATTTTGATGGCCATCAATCTGAAACACGGAAAGGTTGGTTGGTCTATAGAGCTCAGCCAAAGGCTCGATGTGAGGGTGGAAAGCTGAGCAGTATTGGCAGTTGGGGGAGTAGAAGTATACAAGAGAGTATGGCTGCGGGCCCTCAAGTATGACCGAGTCGAAATTTGAGTCTGTGAGAGAGGGAAGCTGTGCGAAGGCGGGAATCAAAAGACACACCCACAGGCATACTATGTACCACATGATGATGAAAGTCGGATCTCACGAGCTGAAATGAAGCCGTGTGCAGTGATGTCATTAGTACAGTCTTCCTGCTGTCACGCAGCAAGTAGGACATTTCGGGATCGTGAAATTTTACTAGCGACGTGCACCGACGCGTCGGTTTGTACTGCTGCGGTGCTGCGCGGCGCAAGATTTGAAGGCCGGGCAGTTGAGGTAATCAGGGATGAGCAAATTATGCCTTGGGCATGAGTAAAGAGCAAGTTTTGCAGTACTCACAGCGAGGGTTTCGATGCGTATATAAAGAGGTTTGGTTCCTGGGTTTACATCAAGTGTAACTTTTCAAATAACTATCACGGAAGACTGCGCTTGTCGCTAGCTTGTTACCCGGCCTTTCTGGGGAGCTGAATTTTCCCGCACCCAGAGTTCTGTGGCTTTCTGTGCATCGCAATTGCCCTCCCAGGCTCGGCAAGAAAAAGTGTATATATAAATGCGATGTTGCTGCGAAATTCTAGTCAGTCGGGTTCCCCACTTTATCAGTCAATTGATTAAGAAACCACATCAAATATCGCAAAAATGGTTAAAGCAGTCGCAGTTTTGAGAGGAGATTCGACCGTTAAAGGTGTTGTCACCTTCGAGCAAACTAAGGAATCTGAGCCAACCACCATCTCGTGGGAGATTGAGGGTAATGACCCGAACGCTCTCAGAGGATTCCACATCCACCAATTCGGTGACAACACTAACGGTTGTACTTCGGCTGGTCCTCACTTCAACCCATTTGGTAAGACTCACGGTGCTCCAGAAGATGAGACCAGACACGTCGGTGATCTCGGTAACATCACCACTGATGCCACTGGATTGGCCAAGGGAGCTAAGCAAGATTCTTTAGTTAAGTTGCTTGGTGAGCACTCAATCTTGGGTAGAACCGTCGTTGTCCACGGTGGCGTTGACGACCTTGGAAAGGGTGGTCACCCAGATTCTCTCAAGACTGGTAACGCCGGTGGAAGACCAGCCTGTGGTGTGATTGGATTTGCTGCTTAAAGAGCGAGCAAGGCGAGTTATAAACCACGAGCTTAGCGAGTATTTCCATGATGCTGTTTCGTATAGTTCAATTGATCATGATCATTTTGGTTTGACGACGAGCGAAGCGAGTTGTTGTAATTAGTAAATTTTGATAGCGTTCCATGAGCAATTGAGGAGCAGCGCAAGTCATTCCTCGTCATTTCATTGTACTGAGAGGTTGACACGACGAGTCTAGTATTTCGACTGCCGTGTCGACACTACTTTGGTGAAAAGGGGCTTTTCGACCTAGTTACAGGAATCTGGTGTCTCAGTCTGAGATCGATAACACTGTGATTGAGTCTAATACTTCACGTCACGAGGGTTTCATCATCTGACAATTGATAATGCTATTCGTTTCTCGATGACAAGCCAAAACTTAGTCAGGATACTTCAGAATACTTCAAGTCATGGCGTAAGCTTAGTCAGATACTTCAAATCATGGCGTAATTTTGTAATGATATATTACGGGTCGAATCACAACAAACTACCAAGCAACTGCTACACGTTTCGCATTCCTCAAAGCTTACTCTCTCCTTGCTTATCGTCTTACTTCTATCTACATGTCGTGAGTGTCAACCCAAAGGTGCTGCTTGAGCTAATGACTGACCCAAAATGCAATCATCCAAGTTGTCCTGACCCACTCAATTACCATCATTGAACATCGTCTCAATCGTTACTCTCCGCCGCCCCAGCTGAGCGGCAAGATACCTCCTCCTCCTCCACTGCTATGTCTGCTGAAGTAATCAAAGTCGATTGAAACAGCATTCGCCAGTAGCACGGCCTTCTGGTCCAACGTCATTCCCTGATCAGCGACAGGATAGTAGAACTCTTCGAGTCCCCGGAAACTCAGAGGATCCATCCGGACAATGTACACACCTGTATCGGTCAAAAACTCTCTGGCAAATCCAACAAAGTTTCTAGACACGGCACCAATGATGAGACCATCTTCGTTTACCACGGGAAACTCCCAGGACAGAAACCCAGCATCAATAGCTCCGTATTGGTCTAAATCGTCGCCGTTGCCGGCCTTGAATAAGTTGTATCTTCTTCTCCACAAATGCCAGCTCTGGATCGACTCCCCAATCAAAAGCCCATACTCGCTGTCTGTATCTCTCACATTCGGAAGAAACGTCTTGATGTGCGAATTCACCAAACTGAACGGTCTTCTGATGGTCATCAGCAAGTTGCCCGCATTGTCGAACAAGTCCACAGTGAACGGTCTATGTAACCGGTAAAACTGTCTCATCACTGCCTTGGCAATTCCAAAATCGCGCTCAATCAGGTACCCAAGTTGTGCTCCAGTGTGATCCATCAACACGTACTTGTTGGCCTGCTCAAAACCAAGGAAAAGATTCATGTACTCGATCTCTCTCTGGATCACCAGCGTCGGTTGCGATAAGATTGTGGCCAGTGGGTCAGAATGGCTTATAATTCCTTCCGGGTTCGCGGTGTATACCGTGTCTTGATACTGGAGAAATGGCTCTTGCAAAGGTGAGACTCTTCTCACCCGTCTACGGCCTCGACTAGCGTCATAGTTCAGTGGCGAATAAAACCGTTTAGATGAGAATCCGGAGTTCAGCTTGTAGCCGAAATTCATGAAACGGGCCACTGGAGGCGCGCCGCTTTTCACCCTTGAAGCTTTGGTGACATTTCTAAGTATTTGGAGCATCTTCGGGTCGTTCTCAGCGCTGAATAATGTAATCTGCCCAGCGATTGCCAGGCTCATTACAAGCTTCAACATTCTGGTAAAACCAAGTTTTCAAACTTGTTGATTCCGAAAACACGGCTGTGCAACACAGCTCTATTTGTTCGTGCGCGACTTTTCCAAGAGTGAGGTTGAGCTCTAATACTTTTTGTCGATCGAAAAATTTTGTCTACATGGGCTAAAGACAGAACTGCTCCATAGAAACCACATCAGCTGCACCTCCCTTTCCGCACCTAAAAACAGCATGTTTACCCTCCAAAAAGCCTCTCAGAGGGGTATCCACACGGTTCCGCGACTGCCCAAGTACAAACAATGGTCTAGTGAAGGAATCAAAGGTCTCATGTCGGCCAAGCAGTTCAAAACAAGTTGGACTGACTACCAAAAGTTTCTCACCACAAACCTCACCTTGAAGACTGTGGGGACAGAGTTCGAGACCAGAACACCGCTATCGATCACTCTCAGTACTGCAAGAAAACAACACCTGTCTTCTGTCTTCCACTACGCATCTCAATCCCACAACAACCACCTCTTCTTCCAGCAACTCAAAGACAAAGCCTCAGGAAAACAGACAGAAATCAGACCTCAACTACTTTCATTGATCAACCAAACGTTTGGTTCGCTCGAAAATTTCAAAAACGAATTCTTGTTCAAAGCAGACTCTCTTTCTGGTAACGGATGGTTGTTTCTTGTCGAAACCGAAGAGAAAACCCTCAAGATCATCACTTGTCATAACGACGGAACTCCATACCTGTACAGCAGAAACCAGTCACTCGACTTGAACGGCGCCATCGACATCTCCGACTACGAATTGCTCATTGCTAACAAGATCAAGCTGAACGACGGAGTTAAAGATTACTCGCTTCCGCTCTTGGTCTGTAATGTTTGGGAGTACGCCTACATTGAAGATTACGGCGTGAATGGCAAGGCAGACTACTTGGAAAACTTCTGGGAGTGTATCGATTGGGAGGTGATTAACAACAGACTTTTTGTCAGTTCAGGTGCCTAAGAAAGTTTTCAAACGACGGTTGATTACGTAATGTACATAGAAACATCCTCAAAATGGCTATAATAGAATGCTGTTTTTTTCTCACAAGACTGTTTCATCTAGCTCATAATCATCATAGTCTCCGCAAAAAAGCATCATTTCTCTCAATTGCGGATCACTGTTCAGGTCCACCGTTGATAGTGATGAAAGAAGATTCAAGTTGAAGTTGCTCAATGCCAAGTTCTTTTTCACCAGACTAGTGAGTTTGGCTTTGTATCTCCCCAGATTGGCTATTTGCTCGCTCTCTTTGACACTGTTCTGGAACTTCAGGTCCTTAATCTCATCTGTTAAATTCAGATAAGTAGCCACCAATCCACGAATCTCGCCCAAGCGCTCGTAGCTTTCCTTATTGGCTTCGAGAAGTTCTGAGTCGAGTCGATCTTTGGTCTCGCTTAACTTCGCGTACAAAGAACTTTTCGTGTCCTTGTCTTCAATGAGCTTCAGCAGTCTATTTTCGTTCATTCCTTTCCCATCTCCGTGTATCGCTCTCAGAGTAGGGTACGTCACCATGTGTTGTTCGATGATCTTGAGACGTATGTTGATCATCTGCTCGAGAAACATGTTGAGAAGGTCGTCTTTGCTAGACTCGTCGCTCACAAGATCCAGTGCCTCTGGAAGCAGCAAGGACAACTCGATGTCTTTCATGGACTCCATTGTCGCATCAAACTCGTTTGATACCACTTCAGGTGAAGGCTCTTTGTATAGTTTGTTCTTTTTGGCTGTGCAGAGCAGCCTGTCTACCGTGGATACAAGTTCCCTGTAGACCTCTGTGTGTTCTTGCTCGAGCGACTTGGGTGATTCCGACATTTATGAGGAGCCAGTAATGGACGAGTGACTGCTGATTGGGGATATTTGGTAAAGTTTCCTGATTAAAATGATACGGTAAATGCGAATGTAAAAGCGTGGAGTTTTGTTTCAAAGCGTGCAAGAAGTAGCTGAATTACTTGGAATTTCAATTGCAGCTCACACCAGCCCCTTGTATGTTTGGTTTGAACGCAATTATCAACAAAAACACCGTACAGGGCGTATTTTTGTGCCAGAGCCGTTGACATTTTGGCGTCAGCCTGTCTGACCTTGAATTTTCAGGTCGATTTTTCGCGTACTTGCCCCACTGTCAAGGCGGTGCAATTTGTGCTGGAGTGAATTTTCGTAGATTAGCTTCTGAAGGCACTATAGAAAGACTAGAGAACTACCGAATCAGCACCCGTTACAGCATCTTACAACATCGCAAAAACTACATGTCTGAAGGAGCGACGCCACGAAAGTTTAGGTTTCCTTCCATCTACGACTTCCCTCCTTTCTTCACCAAACAGCCGAACGTGCAAACCTACGAGACACAGGTCGGACACTGGATAAACCTGATTCTTGAGTACTGCAAGTTCAACAGAATATGGGTTTTGTCGCTCAACGGGCAGCCAACAACAGGCGAGGCAGCCGACTCGGGAGTAGACGCGACTGATGAGGACGATGAGGACGATTATGTTGAGGTGAACAAGAATTCGCTGTTCACCAACACGGCCATCGACAGAGCGCTGAAGAACGACTTTATCCTCGATATCTACGCCAAGATGATTGAACAAGGCAAAGGAGCATGGGTGGACGCGAAAAACCACAAGCTGGGACTAATTGTGTACTGGCACAGTCTCGAAGAGTGGGCGGACATAATATCCGATTGGGTGAGTAGACAGCTAAATGGCATTACGACAACTTGTACTAACACATTCTCATTCTAGATTGAAAATACGGGGCAAGGAAACACGGTGCTGACCTTGTACGAACTGCGAAAGAGCGAGCTGACCAAGAGCCAGGAGTTCCATAACATGAGCGAGAGCGTTCTGGTGAGGGTCTTAGAGGTCCTGGTCAAGACGGGCCGCGCGCAAGTGTTGAAAGAGGACGGGGTGATTGTGGGTGTGAAGTTTGGCTGATGGAGGTGGCGAAGAGTTGTATACGAATGGAGAATTTATGACACAGATGACAGTGCAGATATGAGACGTATTTTACTAGACTATTGAGGATTATGCAGATTGTGTGCAGTTCGAAAAGGTTTCATATTCCTGGATTCCTTGTGCTTTCGAGTTGCGACCTCCAATCCTTGTCATGTGAATCATAAACTCACACTAACATGACTAAACTGAGCCGTTCGTGTTTAGTCGTGTACCGACCATCCCAGTTTCATTTTTTTTTTTTTTTTGCAAATTTTTTTTAATATATAAATCCTCAAAATCACCGTTTTCAGACCTTTCAAAATTTTAAAACTTCTTCTATCCTCCCCCCTCGTTACCTTCGTAGAACGACTAATATACTTTTGCAAGTGACCACGGGCATTTGGGGGGCATACTAGTTGTAGAAAGGCACATACACTCGCATTCTTCCACGAAAAAAAGAACTCATTACAGCATGAAGTACGTTGTTGTCTCAGGAGGTGTCATTTCCGGTATTGGTAAGGGTGTTTTAGCCTCATCCACCGGTATGTTACTCAAGACTCTCGGTCTGAGAGTCACTTCCATCAAGATCGATCCTTATTTGAACATCGACGCCGGTACCATGTCTCCTTTGGAGCACGGAGAGTGCTTTGTGTTGGATGATGGTGGAGAGGTGGATCTGGATCTCGGAAACTACGAAAGATACCTCGGTATCTCGCTCACGAGAGACCACAACATCACCACTGGTAAAATCTACTCTGCCGTGATTCAAAAAGAGAGAAAAGGTGACTACTTGGGTAAAACCGTGCAAGTTGTTCCCCACATTACCAACGCTATTCAAGATTGGATTGAAAGAGTGGCCCGCATTCCAGTCGACCAATCTGGCGAAGAGCCAGATGTCTGCATCATCGAGCTTGGAGGAACTGTGGGAGACATCGAGTCTGCTCCATTCGTGGAAGCCCTCAGACAGTTCCAGTTCCGTGTTGGTCACGAAAACTTCGCTCTTATCCATGTTTCGTTGGTTCCAGTGATTCATGGTGAGCAAAAAACCAAGCCAACCCAGGCTGCCATCAAGGACCTGCGTTCGTTGGGTCTCTCGCCAGATATGATTGGCTGCCGTTGCTCTTCGGAGCTTGAACAGCCTACGATCGACAAGATTGCCATGTTCTGTCACGTGGGTGCCGAGCAGGTGCTTGCGATTCACGACGTTAATTCAACCTATCACGTTCCTCTGCTTTTGAGAGAACAAAAGATGATCAACTATCTCTCCAAGAGACTCAAGCTTGATTCTAGTACCATTCCGGCCGCCATGGCTGAAAAGGGTGAGCAGCTGTACCAAAAATGGGTGCATCTGACGACACAACACGACCGTTCCTACGAGAAAGTCACGATCGCTATTGTTGGAAAATACACAAACTTGCACGACTCTTATCTGTCTGTGATCAAAGCTCTCGAGCACTCAGCCATGCGTTGCTCCAGAAGGCTGGAAATAGTGTGGGTCGAGTCTTCCGACCTCGAGCCAGAAACTGAAACTGAAAACAAGGCCAATTTCCACAGTGCTTGGCAGTTGGTTTGCAAGGCTGACGGTATTCTTGTTCCAGGTGGATTCGGTTCGAGAGGTGTCGAAGGTATGATTTCTGCTGCCAAATGGGCCAGAGAAAACAAAATCCCCTATTTGGGAGTGTGTCTCGGATTGCAAGTTGCTTCTATCGAGTTTGCTAGAAACGTTCTGGGCATCAAAGGTGCCAACTCGGAGGAGTTGGAGCAGGGACTTTCTGAAGATAAGAAGGTGGTTGTTTACATGCCAGAAATTGACAAGGAGAACATGGGAGGAACCATGAGATTGGGACTCAGACCAACGGTGTTCCAAGAGTCATCCAAGGGCTCGATCATCAGAAGACTTTACGGAGACGTCGACGAAGTTCCAGAGAGACACAGACACAGATACGAGATCAATCCGAAATTGGTTGAGGAATTCGAGAGCCACGGCCTCAAGTTTGTTGGGCAGGACGAGAATGCAGAGAGAATGGAGATTCTCGAGCTGAAAAACCATCCTTTCTTTGTGGCCACCCAGTACCACCCAGAGTACATTTCCAAGGTGTTGGATCCTTCAAGACCATTCTTGGGACTGGTTGCTGCCTCGGCTGGTATGTTGGACTCGCTGTTGGCTCAGGACCTGAAGAAGACTGAGAACGATTTTTGAGTAATATTGCAATGAGCAGCGTCTAATACAAACATGTTTATGAATAAACACTGAGTAAATCGAGTTTTGCAAAACTACGCCAGCCTTCGAACAGTAGCAACAAACAGACTAAAAGAGAGGTGACGAGACTGAAGATAACAACTGCGGGGTCACTTTGCCCAATATCAGTTTGTGCAAAACGACGACGCATGATGAAACCTCGCTTTACAGGAGAATGGACGTGATCAGTGCTCTCATACATGACGAAATGCACACATACACTAGTAATCTCAAATCAACTGTATCACCGCTAATCATCCAACAAATACTGGTTCATCACTGAAATAAAAATCAACCAGCAATTGCTCGCTGGCAATACATACGAAAACTTGTTACTGTGTAAACTTGGCTCGTCGGGTACATGGACTTCAAAAGTTTATTAATGATCATATGGCTGTATAACACACAAAAAGGTATTGTATCGAGGCGTTGGGATAAATGATCAGACAGTGTTCAAAAGAAACTCTGGCGAAGTTTGGCGGAAAGAAAGCGTGTCGTAATGACGAGCGGCTGCAAGCAAGGCGAGCCGTTTGCAGACAGTCTGGCCATTTGCTAGTCACTTGCTAGTCACTTGCTGATGTACTAGTCAATCGCTAATCGTAAATGACCGTGCTCGTCATTCAGTCAAGATTGAGCGGTTGTGATCATTCATCATTCATTCATCATTTACTGGTCACTTTGGTGATCCCCCATAGAAACCAACTCGAAAACACCGGAATCGTGAAATTGTCATCCCAATCGAAAACATCCACAGCCTCGCTTCCAGCTGCAACCAACCCACTCAGAATCGAAAACAGATGCAAGTTGACGTGACTCTCTTCTGGGCGCCATGCAAACTCGGAGCCAATGTTCACCTCGGGATAGTTTGGAACAAAATAGCCGTAGAATAGGTACGACGCAAACACACCGGTAAAGAAAGCGGCCAAGGAGCCTGCCAGCGACTTGTTTCTCGAGATCCTGGGAGTCAAATGGCCAAACATACGACCAAAGGTCGATGCAGCTGTATCTGACCAACTCAGGAGCAGCACAGCCATGACGGCGATGTCTTTCTTTTGCGTAGCAAACACGATCGATAGTCCCAAAAGATACCAGATCACTCCATTGTAAGAGGTGACCTCTTTTTCTCTCATCAAGAATCCAACGGTCTTGCAGTACAAACGGTTGAACTCCGGCGAACGAAACCGTAACAAGTCCAACGAGCCAACACAAACAAAACCGGTCACCAAAGGCTTCACAAGGGCTTCGACTTGGACGTTGACAGTATATAGATACAGCGTGATGAACCCAATAGAAACGTGAAACGCTTTTCTAGGCACCTCGTGCTTATGTATGAACTTCTTGAAGTGCTTGTGTGTGTCCAAAAACAGATCCGACGTGCTTACGCTTTGAGAGTGCTGGTTTAGTTTCAATGGGAGTAGTTTGTGATCATAATCGGAAGACACAGATGAGGTGTCATCCACGCTGAGGTCGCTCAGCTCCGATTCCAACTCCGTGGCTTCGTCCTCTGAGCCCGAGCTTTCTTCCACAGTATTATTCAGGGTGAAATCAGGATCTTCTTCCTCGATGTAGGAGTCTTCTTCCACTAAACTTGGCTCAGTAAAGGCGTTTTTGTCCGCGCCGGACCGAGGTTGCGAGGCTTGCGGCATTTCTGTCTATCTGCGAAGGGAAGATGCACGTGACAAGCGGGAGGTGCGATGGTTCGCAAAGGGCAGCGTCAAAGTGGCTTGGTAATCGCAATTTGAGCGCAGATTCTATGTGTGCAGAAAAGAGGCCAAAAACAACGTATAAACAATTTAGGATTCGCAAGAAGCTGGCACGAAAAACAGGATAGAAAAGATAGTAGAAAAAAAATTGTCCCAAGGATGATTAGTGACACGCGGCCCAACATTGGCAGAGTTGGAGCTTATCGTGCACGTGATAACGCTTCTTCAGTCAAGCGAAGAACTAAGCACAAGCGAAGCGGCTCAAAGTTGAGTTTATGGCTTCAACAACTTGGGCAGCTTGCGCTGTCAACTGTACGGGATCTTTTAGAAGCTGCTCAAAAGACTTAACAACGTAGATCTCAACTGTCCATGCTGATATTAACTTTGATTATATACTGGTTGAAAAAGTAGTATCGTGGAATAAAAGTAGAGCAGTCTGGGGCCAGCTGTACACGAGTTACCTGTCACAGACAAGCGTATGACCTCCAAGACGCCATTTGTTCAACGAGATGGTGAACTCAGAGTGATTGAGGGTGTAATCGATTATCTCAAAGAGAACCGCGAGACGCTCTCCTCACGTCTCGCCCATCTTGCGCTCGCCAGTTATGGTCATAGTTCCAACGTCTCCTCCGTCACCATTCCGTACAACTCCGCCACCAGCCCCAGCAGAATATCCAACTCATTCGTAATAGAGTTCGTCACCAGCGTGTAGGTATACAACAGCACGAAATCCTCGTCAGTCAACACCTGCTTCTCGAACCCGGTTCTGTTTCTGATGACACTCAGTTTTGCCAAGATTCGCTCCTGAGCATGCTCCGTCGACGCCGGCTTGTTGGCCAAAGGAAAGCCCAGCTTCATCGCCGACGCCAGCATGTAGAAGATCAAAAACACCCTATTTTCAAGCTCGGACATCTCACTCTCCAAGCTTTGCAACACAACGTGCTCGTTCACCGTGAGTCTCTTGTCCATCTCTATCATCGAGTTGAGGTTCTCGAAAGCGTCGATGATTTTCGAAGTTGACCTCAAAATCTTGTCATAAATGACTGTTGGAAATGGCCCTTTCAGCCTGATTTCCATTGGAGCCTGTTTGAGGAGCGTCTCCAGCTCCGTCATGATCACGTGAATCGTCTTGCGGTCTCGAATTCCAATCAGACGAGCTTCGCCATTCTCATCGGTTTCATAAGCCAAGGGCCCACTATGCCAGACTATTCCCATACGAAGCCACAAGATAGACAAGCCACGTCTGATTCGACTCCTGGCAGAGTTGGGGAAAAGACTCATCGTCACAATGACGGCCCAAATCACTCCAAAGGAAACTCCAGCAAAACGATGGAACGCGATCTCGAGAATGATAGGCTGATCTCCTCCCTCATCGTCATAATCAGGCAGATCGTCGATCTGCTTGCGAGACATTGTGTACGAGTACAGCACCGTCAGGTTGTAAGTCAGCAAAATGAACCTTCCAAAGGCATTGTTGGCCTTCCAGTTCAGAATGATGTAAAAACAGGGCACCGAAAACAAAAATCCAGCCACTGCCATCAGAATAACGTTTGGATAAAAAGCGCTCCAAATCAGCCAAGCTGTGAAAGCTCCAAGAAAAGTGCCCATGAACCGCCACTTTATCGTCATCGTGGTTCCTCCCAGCGATTTATTCATGATGATGCAGAAGGTCACCAAAGTCCACTCACCTCTCCAGTCATTGAAGAAGTCTCGAGTCCTCGGGATGTACGCAAACATCGCAATGAAGATCGACCCAACGCCGACCCGCATTCCAAACTGCACATCGGCGCCACGAAACACCTTTGTGAGCCGCCAGAGTCGATATCCCATACTCAGTTTGCTCTCGCGTTGCTGCAGAGTGCGTCCTTGCATTCTGGCCAAAAGCTCGTTGAATGTATTCTTGTCTGAAGTCTCCGTGTGGCGTAGGCTGTGGCGCAAGCTGTGGCGCAGCCACAGACCTTTTTTCCAGAATTGCAAGAACTTGTAGCTGCTTTCTGTCTCGGATGTTGCTGTCAAAGCGCCCAGCTCGCCCAACGTGCCCAGATACTCGCTCAATTCGCCCGCAAACTCCAACAATAGGAACGAGAAGTTGCCGCAAGAAGCAGCAACCTCCTCCTGGTCCACTTTGCTGTGGAAATCTGTGTCCGTCTTGAACAAGTCCTGGTTGTACACTCTCTGAATGGCTTTCTTTTGGTTTTCGTTGAACAGCTCACGGGCGAGTCCCAAACTGGCCCGGAACTGTTCTGTGGATGCTGCGATCTTGTAATTCTTGTCAAATGGAATACCGCGGAGAATCTGTCTGGCTGTGAAGGAGAAAGATTTCAGCGAGGGGCCCAGGTAGTACACAAACAGGTCGAACAGTTCTTTGGAATCGTAAGCAACAGGATGGTCGTCGTCTTCGGAACTTTCTCCTTCGTCGCTTTCGTCCTCCCGTTCAATCGGTAGATAATCGTTCGCCTCCTGCCCGCGAAAGCTCTGTAAGGAGACTGTGTCTCCCAAGTTTTCGTGCTGATTGTTTCCCTCCAGAAGCTCCAACTTGAACTCTGCGGACCTCCTCAGACCCGCCATCATCATAGCCATGCGCTCGCAGGATCCCACCAGTTCTCCCAGCAAGGCCAGCTCGCGCTCCCGGCCCTGCAAGTACAGTTCGAACTTGGTCTCGTCGAGAAGCTTATGCTGTTTCTGCAGATTCTGTTTGAGCTCTTCGACAATAGTGTCCAATTTCGGCGAATCGGCGCTCTCATAACGCAGAAAACAGCTCGAAACTCGCTGCAAGAGCCTTGCCAAAACGTTCGCGTTTTCATTGAGGGCGTCTTTGAGCAGCAATTCTGCTGTTGTGGGCCACAAACAGTAACAAGTAGTCACAGAGACTGTGCAACCAGTCAGGGCAATCAAGAATATGGATCCTATCTTGGCCCAAGGGACCACGCTGCCGTCCTGGCTGCCCTCCTTGATCACACACGAAATGATCACGATCGCGGAGAGCGAGCAGGCCGTGTTGAAGGTGGGCTTGTTGACCCATTGCTTAACAAAAGAGATGAACCCCAGTACTGCGCAGCTACAAACGAGGTTGATGGCATGCCCGATCTCAGGGCTGTCGCGGTTGTAGAATCCCGCAGAGATCGCCATCAGCACGGCAGAAACCGAAAAGGCGAACGAAAGCGAAAGAAGCACAAACATCAGAGACTCGATCATAGAGCCCTTCGTTCTCGAAGGATGGAAGTAAACCACTATAGTGCAAACGAGATGTTTTGAGTCGGTTGGCCCCAGTAAATCGGCAATTGTGGCAGAATAAACAGCCAGAGAGGCGACAAAATACGCCAGAGCCCCCTTGAAAGCACCGCGGGACAGCTGGCTGCAGATCCAGGCCCATATGTTGCTGGCACTGCGCCAATTGCCGTCTGTACTTGGAGCACTCTCTGGGTCGATTAGACTTTCCTCCAGCTCCAGCTCGTCTTGTGTCTGGTCCCAAACTGAGTACCGTCGTCTGATTTTCCGGCCTGTGTCTGCGAGAATCACGGAGCTCTTTCTGTGCATGTTGAGCCTCGAGGCAGACGAGTTCTGCCGAAACAGCCTGTGAGAAGCGGGGTCTGCTCCAGAAGACTGTGCCGCAGAAGCGGCCACAATCGGCGCAGGAACTACTCCGCGTGTGCCAGCGTCCAGAAAATCGTTGCTGCCGCTTAGCAGGTCGTAGCCAGTGCTCATAAACAGGGAATATTGGGTGATATGGTGGGGGTAATTGTAATAGCTTAGTGGTTTGAGGTTAAATATAGGAAAAAAAAAAAGTTCCGATAAAAAGGTAGTTGATAGCGATAAAAAATTCGGTCTAGCGAATTCACTGAATTTGGTGGAACCACCACAAGCAGAAAGAACTACGGGTATAGCAGACGACGCTGAGCGAGCTGCCTATGAGTCTGTTGGCATTCGAGTAGACGATCAGCTGAACACTCGAACAACTGGACAACCTTCTTTGCCTGTTTGAGTGCAACCTGCGGCCGGCGCTGCATCGCTAACTATATGCTCTGGCGTCCCTGTGTGCTCTTCTTGAGTGGCGGTTTTGGGGCACGTTGGATAGCTTCATCTTGCAGCGCGGGCTTTTGTACTCATTTTCCGGCTTCTCTCTCATGCTCGGATACACATCCATCTTATGCACTCCATGCACATAGCACGCAACCAGTAAAGAGTCACGTGACGCAGTCCCAAAACATCCTTGAGCTTGCGCAGGACGAGTTGGCTGCAGCTGGGCAGAATACCCGAGCATTCTACGGTCTTCGACGACCGCTCGGCCCCATTTTCCTTTACTGCCTTACTAAGTGTCACAATCACGTTTTCTCAGCGGAGCCATGCCGCTTGATTTAGCTATATACAGGGATTGAGAGATGGTGGAGACTGTTCAAGCCACTGACGGAGATACGACAGCTAGTATCCTGGCGCCTTAGCAATTACCTTGATGACTCCCTAAACCGCCTCCGCCTTTCTGAGTTCGCATTGTCCGCTTTCATTCGTAGTCCAATCCCACCACCTCCTCAAACATCTCCTCACACGGAACAATCGCGTTCATCTTGGCACACAGCAAGTAAGCTCCACTCAACTTTCTGTGCAGACTATACGTTTCCTCTGGGGGAGGCGTCAGTCTTTCGTTCAGCATCAGTTTGATGTTCCCTCTGACTCTGTCCGTCACTGTCTGGTTCGTAAAGTCGTACATGCTTCCCTTGTTGTCCACGGGACTGAAGGGCTCTCCGAGGGCCATCAAAGAATCAATATGTGCCTCTTTCATCGAATCGGTCTCCAAACCGGTCAGGTATCCCAGCTCTTCCGAGTACAACTCGGCTTTGGCGCGGTCTTTTTTCACAGCAGCACGCAGACAGTTCAAGTAGCTTCTGATGAAGTCATCCCCAAAGCCACGACAAGCACCGAAATCGAGCAACTCAATCTTCTTGGTCTCGGAGTTGTACAGAAAGTTTGCCCAGTTAGGATCGGTCTGCATAAACCGGAACTTGGCGATTTCCGTCAGACAGAGTCTCATCACATTCGACGCGATCCAGTTCTTTGTGTCCTGGTCCCAGTCCACTTTGGCGATCTCAGTTCCCCGCATTCTTTGCATCGTCAAAACGTGCTCGCCACTTAGGTCATGGTGCACTTTTGGAACCACAAAAGCAGGATCGTCCTTCAAAAGCTCGTAAAATCTCACAATGTTTTGGGCCTCTCTGATGTAATCACACTCCCATTTCAACTCCACACGAGCATTGGCGACGCTCTTGTCCAGAAAAAGCCCAGGGGGTAGCAATCTCGAGGCTGTCAGCAGAGACAGTATGTTGTCCAAGTCCGAGTCAATCGAGTCTGCCACTCCCGGATATTGCACTTTGACCACCACCTGTTCGAGCGTGTCCCTGGTTACGGCGCTGTGGACCTGGCCAATCGACGCAGCAGCCACAGGGACGTCGTCGAAAGATGCAAAAAGACGTCTTCTCCATCCGTCTCCCAGCTCAGCAACCATCACCTTCTCGAGCTGGCCTGCAGGCATGTAATGAGCACTGTTTTGCACTCTCATCAGGATCTGTTGGATCTCGGGAGGCAAAACAGACGAGTCTTGGAAAGAGAGCATCTGGCCAATCTTGAGGGCAGCACCTCTCATTCTAGTGAACTTCTTGGCTATTCTCTCGATGTTTCGTGGTGACATGATTAGAGATTGTAAAGAAGGAGCAGATCCTTGCGAGGCATATTGTTTGGCACCTTCTTTCAAAACGTTCACCCCCACTCCAGCGGCTAAAGTTCCATAGTGAAACAGCCTGCTGAGCCGAGAACTCGGCACTGCAGACTGGGACATCTCAAACTCGCGTTTCTCGGCCTCGCCAATAACTATTCTTTTCGGCGCTTTTTTATCATTCTCGTCCTTAATCCGGCAGAATCGGGAACTGGAAAACTCCCTTTTGTTGGTGATGTCAGTTTTGGGAGCCTTGGGACGTTTTCCAGTGTTCAAAACGTCTACTTGATCATTTTTACTCGAATGCCTCACGCTGGTGGATTTTGCTCTTGCAGCCTGGAAAATGTCGATTTCGCCAACATTGGTGTCAGAATACGGATCCTCGTGAACAGGTTCTCTTCCATGAGCTTTGGCCCGGGCCAATTCCGACTGCAACTTGGCCTGCGAGTACAGCTCGTCGTTTCCTCTCAAGTTTGACAGAAGCGAGCAATTGGATTCGGCGACTTTCACCGTCTCCTTCAGCACTTTCGCGCCTCCGCTCAGCAAAGAGTACGCCTGAAAGACGTGCTTAGAGCTCATTTCAATGGATTGGGGGGGTTATCTGAGAATCGCTGATACCATGCAGAAGTGAGTGTTTGTCGGGTGTTGAAGATTTCTGAGGATTTTGTATGGTTGAATCACCAAAAAAATTGACAAAAGGTATCGGTGTACGGGTGTCAAGCTAGTTTGACGAGCAAGAGTAAATGTGAGCGACACTCGTCTTTGTCTTGGTGATTGGAATAAGGGCTCAATAAATTCCACAAGTGTGGTGGCTTGCTTGTTTTGAAGTTCCATAATCGATCTCCTCGACCCATTCCAGCCGTCCTCAGCTAGCTTCAATCACCCCCCTGCCTCGTCGTGCGGCTTCGTTATTACCTAATCAGTCTGTCAGCAGATATAGGACTTGCAAAAAAAAAATTTTTATTTATTGCATGGTGCACTCTTTGGCAGAGCTAGCGTGTACGTTTCCGGTTCCAGGCGCCTTCT